>CAXIES010000550.1:0-142627 GCA_964023965.1 Melinopterus prodromus
GTTCGTATTTTTAACCGGACTTTTAGTTGGGTTCGTAATTTTACCGGAGTTTTAGTTGGGTTCGTAATTTTACCCGGAGTTTTAGTTGGGTTAGTAATTTTACCCGGACTTTTTATTTGGGTTCGTAATTTTACCCGGACTTTTACTTGGGTTCGTAATTTTACCCGGAGTTTTAGTTGGGTTCGTAATTTTACCCGGAGTTTTAGTTGGGTTCGTAATTTTACCCGGACTTTTTAGTTGGGTTCGTATTTTTTACCCGGACTTTTAGTTGGGTTCGTAATTTTACCCGGAGTTTTAGTTGGGTTCGTAATTTTACCCGGAGCTTTAGTTGGGTTCGTAATTTTACCCGGACTTTTTAGTTGGGTTCGTATTTTTTACCCGACTTTTAGTTGGGATCGTAATTTTACCCGGAGTTTTAGTTGGGTTCGTAATTTTACCCGGAGTTTTAGTTGAGTTCGTAATTTTACCCGGAGTTTTAGTTGGGTTCGTAATTTTACCCGGACTTTTTAGTTGGGTTCGTAATTTTACCCGGACTTTTTAGTTGGGTTCGTAATTTTACCCGGACTTTTTAGTTGGGTTCGTAATTTTACCCGGAGTTTTAGTTGGGTTCGTAATTTTACCGAGTTTTAGTTGGGTTTGTAATTTTACCCGGAGTCTTGAGTTACCCGGACTTTTTAGTTGGGTTCGTATTTTTAACCGGACTTTTAGTTGGGTTCGTAATTTTACCCGGAGTTTTAGTTGGGTTCGTAATTTTACCCGGAGTTTAGTTGGGTTAGTAATTTTACCCGGACTTTTTATTTGGGTTCGTAATTTTACCCGGACTTTTACTTGGGTTCGTAATTTTACCCGGAGTTTTAGTTGGGTTCGTAATTTTACCCGGAGTTTTAGTTGGGTTCGTAATTTTACCCGGACTTTTTAGTTGGGTTCGTATTTTTTACCCGGACTTTTAGTTGGGTTCGTAATTTTACCCGGAGTTTTAGTTGGGTTCGTAATTTTACCCGGAGCTTTAGTTGGGTTCGTAATTTTACCCGGACTTTTTAGTTGGGTTCGTATTTTTTACCCGGACTTTTAGTTGGGTTCGTAATTTTACCCGGAGTTTTAGTTGGGTTCGTAATTTTACCCGGACTTTTTAGTTGGGTTCGTAATTTTACCGGACTTTTTAGTTGGGTTCGTAATTTTACCCGGACTTTTAGTTGGGTTCGAATTTTTTACCCGGACTTTTAGTTGGGTTCATAATTTTACCCGGAGTTTTAGTTGGGTTCGTAATTTTACCCGGACCTTTTAGTTGGGTTCGTATTTTGTACCCGGACTTTTAGTTGGGTTCGTAATTTTACCGGAGTTTTAGTTGGGTTCGTAATTTTACCCGGAGTTTTGTTGGGTTTGTAATTTTACCCGGAGTCTTGAGTTACCGGACTTTTTAGTTGGGTTCGTATTTTTAACCGGACTTTTAGTTGGGTTCGTAATTTTACCCGGAGTTTTAGTTGGGTTCGTAATTTTACCCGGAGTTTTAGTTGGGATCGTAATTTTACCCGGAGTTTTACTTGGGTTCGTAATTTTACCGGAGTTTTACTTGGGTTCGTAATTTTACCCGGAGTTTTAGTTGGGTTCGTAATTTTACCCGGAGTTTTAGTTGGGTTCGTAATTTTACCCGGACTTTTTAGTTGGGTTCGTATTTTTTACCCGGACTTTTAGTTGGGTTCGTAATTTTACCCGGAGTTTTAGTTGGGTTCGTTATTTTACCCGGAGTTTTAGTTGAGTTCGTAATTTTACCCGGAGTTTTAGTTGGGTTCGTAATTTTACCCGGACTTTTTAGTTGGGTTCGCAATTTTACCCGGACTTTTTAGTTGGGTTCGTATTTTTTACCCGGAGTTTTAGTTGGGTTCGTAATTTTACCCGGAGTTTTAGTTGGGTTCGTAATTTTACCCGGACTTTTTAGTTGTGTTGGTAATTTTACCCGGAGTTTTAGTTGGGTTCATATTTTTTACCGGACTTTTTAGTTGGGTTCGTATTTTTTACCCGGAGTTTTAGTTGGGTTCGTATTTTTTACCCGGAGTTTAGTTGGGTTCGTATTTTTTACCCGGAGTTTTAGTTGGGTTCGTATTTTTACCCGGAGTTTTAGTTGGGTTCGTATTTTTTACCCGGACTTTTTAGTTGGGGTAGTATTTTTGCCCGGAGTTTTAGTTGGGTTCGTATTTTTTAGCCGGAGTTTTAGTTGGGTTCGTATTTTTTACCCGGAGTTTTAGTTGGGTTCGTATTTTTACCCGGAGTTTTAGTTGGGTTCGTATTTTTACTCGGAGTTTTAGTTGGGTTCGTATTTTTTACCCGGAGTTTTAGTTGGGTTCGTATTTTTACCCGGAGTTTTAGTTGGGTTCGTAATTTTACCCGGACTTTTTAGTTGGGTTCGAATTTTTTACCCGGACTTTTAATTGGGTTCATAATTTTACCCGGAGTTTTAGTTGGGTTCGTAATTTTACCCGGACTTTTTAGTTGGGTTCGTAATTTTACCCGGACTTTTTAGTTGGGTTCGTATTTTTTACCCGGAGTTTAGTTGGGTTCGTAATTTTACCCGGAGTTTTAGTTGGGTTCGTAATTTTACCCGGACTTTTTAGTTGGGTTCGTATTTTTTACCCGGACTTTTAGTTGGGTTCGTAATTTTACCCGGAGTTTTAGTTGGGTTCGTATTTTTTACCCGGAGTTTTAGTTGGGTTCGTATTTTTTACCCGGAGTTTTAGTTGGGTTCGTATTTTTACCCGGAGTTTTAGTTGTGTTGGTAATTTTACCCGGAGTTTTAGTTGGGTTCATATTTTTTACCGGACTTTTTAGTTGGGTTCGTATATTTTACCCGGAGTTTTAGTTGGGTTCGTATTTTTACGCGGAGTTTTAGTTGGGTTCGTATTTTTACCCGGAGTTTTAGTTGGGTTCGTATTTTTACCCGGAGTTTTAGTTGGGTTCGTATCTTTTACCCGGACTTTTTAGTTGGGTTAGTATTTTTGCCCGGAGTTTTAGTTGGGTTCGTATTTTTTAGCCGGAGTTTTAGTTGGGTTCGTATTTTTTACCCGGAGTTTTAGTTGGGTTCGTATTCTTACCCGGACTTTTAGTTGGGTTCGTAATTTTACCCGGAGTTTTAGTTGGGTTCGTAATTTTACCCGGAGTTTTAGTTGGGTTCGTATTTTACCCGGAGTTTTACTTGGGTTCGTAATTTTACCCGGAGTTTTACTTGGGTTCGTAATTTTACCCGGAGTTTTAGTTGGGTTCGTAATTTTACCCGGACTTTTTAGTTGGGTTCGTAATTTTACCCGGACTTTTTAGTTGGGTTCGAATTTTTTACCCGGAGTTTTAGTTGGGTTCGTAATTTTACCCGGAGTTTTAGTTGGGTTCGTATTTTTACCCGGAGTTTTAGTTGGGTTCGTATTTTTACCCGGAGTTTTAGTTGGGTTCGTATTTTTTACCCGGACTTTTTAGTTGGGTTAGTATTTTTGCCCGGAGTTTTAGTTGGGTTCGTATTTTTTAGCCGGAGTTTTAGTTGGGTTCTTATTTTTTACCCGGAGTTTTAGTTGGGTTCGTATTTTTACCCGGAGTTTTAGTTGGGTTCGTATTTTTACCCGGAGTTTTAGTTGGGTTCGTATTTTTTACCCGGAGTTTTAGTTGGGTTCGTATTTTTACCCGGAGTTTAGTTGGGTTCGTATTTTTACCCGGACTTTTCAGTTGGGTTAGTATTTTTGCCCGGAGTTTTAGTTGGGTTCGTATTTTTTACCCGGAGTTTTAGTTGGGTTCTAAATGTTACCCGGACTTTTTTGTTTGGTTCGTATTTTTTACCCGGAGTTTTAGTTGGGTTCGTAATTTTACCCGGAGTTTTAGTTGAGTTCGTAATTTTACCCGGAGTTTTAGTTGGGTTAGTAATTTTACCCGGACTTTTTATTTGAGTTCGTAATTTTATCCGGACTTTTTAGTTGGGTTCGTAATTTTACCCGGAGTTTTAGTTGGGTTCGTAATTTTACCCGGAGTTTTACTTGGGTTCGTAATTTTACCCGGACTTTTTAGTTGGGTTCGTATTTTTTACTCAGACTTTTAGTTGGGTTCGTAATTTTACCCGGAGTTTTAGTTGGGTTCGTAATTTTACCCGGAGCTTTAGTTGGGTTCGTAATTTTACCCGGACTTTTTAGTTGGGTTCGTATTTTTTACCCGGACTTTTAGTTGGGTTCGTAATTTTACCCGGAGTTTTAGTTGGGTTCGTAATTTTACCCGGAGTTTTAGTTGAGTTCGTAATTTTACCCGGAGTTTTAGTTGGGTTCGTAATTTTACCCGGACTTTTTAGTTGGGTTCGTAATTTTACCCGGACTTTTTAGTTGGGTTCGTAATTTTACCCGGACTTTTTAGTTGGGTTCGTAATTTTACCCGGAGTTTTAGTTGGGTTCGTAATTTTACCCGGACTTTTTAGTTGGGTTCGAATTTTTTACCCGGACTTTTAGTTGGGTTCATAATTTTACCCGGAGTTTTAGTTGGGTTCGTAATTTTACCCGGACCTTTTAGTTGGGTTCGTATTTTGTACCCGGACTTTTAGTTGGGTTCGTAATTTTACCCGGAGTTTTAGTTGGGTTCGTAATTTTACCCGGAGTTTTAGTTGGGTTTGTAATTTTACCCGGAGTCTTGAGTTACCCGGACTTTTTAGTTGGGTTCGTATTTTTAACCGGACTTTTAGTTGGGTTCGTAATTTTACCCGGAGTTTTAGTTGGGTTCGTAATTTTACCCGGAGTTTTAGTTGGGTTAGTAATTTTACCCGGACTTTTTATTTGGGTTCGTAATTTTACCCGGACTTTTACTTGGGTTCGTAATTTTACCCGGAGTTTTAGTTGGGTTCGTAATTTTACCCGGAGTTTTAGTTGGGTTCGTAATTTTACCCGGACTTTTTAGTTGGGTTCGTATTTTTTACCCGGACTTTTAGTTGGGTTCGTAATTTTACCCGGAGTTTTAGTTGGGTTCGTAATTTTACCCGGAGCTTTAGTTGGGTTCGTAATTTTACCCGGACTTTTTAGTTGGGTTCGTAATTTTACCCGGACTTTTTAGTTGGGTTCGTAATTTTACCCGGACTTTTTAGTTGGGTTCGTAATTTTACCCGGAGTTTTAGTTGGGTTCGTAATTTTACCCGGAGTTTTAGTTGGGTTTGTAATTTTACCCGGAGTCTTGAGTTACCCGGACTTTTTAGTTGGGTTCGTATTTTTAACCGGACTTTTAGTTGGGTTCGTAATTTTACCCGGAGTTTTAGTTGGGTTCGTAATTTTACCCGGAGTTTTAGTTGGGTTAGTAATTTTACCCGGACTTTTTATTTGGGTTCGTAATTTTACCCGGACTTTTACTTGGGTTCGTAATTTTACCCGGAGTTTTAGTTGGGTTCGTAATTTTACCCGGAGTTTTAGTTGGGTTCGTAATTTTACCCGGACTTTTTAGTTGGGTTCGTATTTTTTACCCGGACTTTTAGTTGGGTTCGTAATTTTACCCGGAGTTTTAGTTGGGTTCGTAATTTTACCCGGAGCTTTAGTTGGGTTCGTAATTTTACCCGGACTTTTTAGTTGGGTTCGTATTTTTTACCCGGACTTTTAGTTGGGTTCGTAATTTTACCCGGAGTTTTAGTTGGGTTCGTAATTTTACCCGGACTTTTTAGTTGGGTTCGTAATTTTACCCGGACTTTTTAGTTGGGTTCGTAATTTTACCCGGACTTTTTAGTTGGGTTCGTAATTTTACCCGGAGTTTTAGTTGGGTTCGTAATTTTACCCGGACTTTTTAGTTGGGTTCGAATTTTTTACCCGGACTTTTAGTTGGGTTCATAATTTTACCCGGAGTTTTAGTTGGGTTCGTAATTTTACCCGGACCTTTTAGTTGGGTTCGTATTTTGTACCCGGACTTTTAGTTGGGTTCGTAATTTTACCCGGAGTTTTAGTTGGGTTCGTAATTTTACCCGGAGTTTTGTTGGGTTTGTAATTTTACCCGGAGTCTTGAGTTACCCGGACTTTTTAGTTGGGTTCGTATTTTTAACCGGACTTTTAGTTGGGTTCGTAATTTTACCCGGAGTTTTAGTTGGGTTCGTAATTTTACCCGGAGTTTTAGTTGGGTTCGTAATTTTACCCGGAGTTTTACTTGGGTTCGTAATTTTACCCGGAGTTTTACTTGGGTTCGTAATTTTACCCGGAGTTTTAGTTGGGTTCGTAATTTTACCCGGAGTTTTAGTTGGGTTCGTAATTTTACCCGGACTTTTTAGTTGGGTTCGTATTTTTTACCCGGACTTTTAGTTGAGTTCGTAATTTTACCCGGAGTTTTAGTTGGGTTCGTTATTTTACCCGGAGTTTTAGTTGAGTTCGTAATTTTACCCGGAGTTTTAGTTGGGTTCGTAATTTTACCCGGACTTTTTAGTTGGGTTCGCAATTTTACCCGGACTTTTTAGTTGGGTTCGTATTTTTTACCCGGAGTTTTAGTTGGGTTCGTAATATTACCCGGAGTTTTAGTTGGGTTCGTAATTTTACCCGGACTTTTTAGTTGTGTTGGTAATTTTACCCGGAGTTTTAGTTGGGTTCATATTTTTTACCGGACTTTTTAGTTGGGTTCGTATTTTTTACCCGGAGTTTTAGTTGGGTTCGTATTTTTTACCCGGAGTTTTAGTTGGGTTCGTATTTTTACCCGGAGTTTTAGTTGGGTTCGTATTTTTACCCGGAGTTTTAGTTGGGTTCGTATTTTTTACCCGGACTTTTTAGTTGGGGTAGTATTTTTGCCCGGAGTTTTAGTTGGGTTCGTATTTTTTAGCCGGAGTTTTAGTTGGGTTCGTATTTTTTACCCGGAGTTTTAGTTGGGTTCGTATTTTTACCCGGAGTTTTAGTTGGGTTCGTATTTTTACTCGGAGTTTTAGTTGGGTTCGTATTTTTTACCCGGAGTTTAAGTTGGGTTCGTATTTTTACCCGGAGTTTTAGTTGGGTTCGTAATTTTACCCGGACTTTTTAGTTGGGTTCGAATTTTTTACCCGGACTTTTAATTGGGTTCATAATTTTACCCGGAGTTTTAGTTGGGTTCGTAATTTTACCCGGACTTTTTAGTTGGGTTCGTAATTTTACCCGGACTTTTTAGTTGGGTTCGTATTTTTTACCCGGAGTTTTAGTTGGGTTCGTAATTTTACCCGGAGTTTTAGTTGGGTTCGTAATTTTACCCGGACTTTTTAGTTGGGTTCGTATTTTTTACCCGGACTTTTAGTTGGGTTCGTAATTTTACCCGGAGTTTTAGTTGGGTTCGTATTTTTTACCCGGAGTTTTAGTTGGGTTCGTATTTTTTACCCGGAGTTTTAGTTGGGTTCGTATTTTTACCCGGAGTTTTAGTTGTGTTGGTAATTTTACCCGGAGTTTTAGTTGGGTTCATATTTTTTACCGGACTTTTTAGTTGGGTTCGTATATTTTACCCGGAGTTTTAGTTGGGTTCGTATTTTTACGCGGAGTTTTAGTTGGGTTCGTATTTTTACCCGGAGTTTTAGTTGGGTTCGTATTTTTACCCGGAGTTTTAGTTGGATTCGTATTTTTTACCCGGACTTTTTAGTTGGGTTAGTATTTTTGCCCGGAGTTTTAGTTGGGTTCGTATTTTTTAGCCGGAGTTTTAGTTGGGTTCGTATTTTTTACCCGGAGTTTTAGTTGGGTTCGTATTCTTACCCGGAGTTTTAGTTGGGTTCGTATTTTTACCCGGAGTTTTAGTTGGGTTCGTATTTTTTACCCGGAGTTTTAGTTGGGTTCGTATTTTTACCCGGAGTTTTAGTTGGGTTCGTATTTTTACCCGGAGTTTTAGTTGGGTTCGTATTTTTTACCCGGACTTTTCAGTTGGGTTAGTATTTTTGCCCGGAGTTTTAGTTGGGTTCGTATTTTTTTACCCGGAGTTTTAGTTGGGTTCTAAATGTTACCCGGACTTTTTTGTTTGGTTCGTATTTTTATTATTTTTTAGTTGGGTTCGTAATTTTACCCGGAGTTTTAGTTGAGTTCGTAATTTTACCCGGAGTTTTAGTTGGGTTCGTAATTTTACCCGGACTTTTTAGTTGGGTTCGTAATTTTACCCGGAGTTTTAGTTGGGTTCGTAATTTTACCCGGAGTTTTACTTGGGTTCGTAATTTTACCCGGACTTTTTAGTTGGGATCGTATTTTTTACCCGGACTTTTAGTTGGGTTCGTAATTTTACCCGGAGTTTTAGTTGGGTTCGTAATTTTACCCGGAGCTTTAGTTGGGTTCGTAATTTTACCCGGACTTTTTAGTTGGGTTCGTATTTTTTACCCGGACTTTTAGTTGGGTTCGTAATTTTACCCGGAGTTTTAGTTGGGTTCGTAATTTTACCCGGAGTTTTAGTTGAGTTCGTAATTTTACCCGGAGTTTTAGTTGGGTTCGTAATTTTACCCGGACTTTTTAGCTGGGTTCGTAATTTTACCCGGACTTTTTAGTTGGGTTCGTAATTTTACCCGGACTTTTTAGTTGGGTTCGTAATTTTACCCGGAGTCTTAGTTGGGTTCGTAATTTTACCCGGACTTTTTAGTTGGGTTCGAATTTTTTACACGGACTTTTAGTTGGGTTCATAATTTTACCCGGAGTTTTAGTTGGGTTCGTAATTTTACCCGGACCTTTTATTTGGGTTCGTATTTTGTACCCGGACTTTTAGTTGGGTTCGTAATTTTACCCGGAGTTTTAGTTGGGTTCGTAATTTTACCCGGAGTTTTAGTTGGGTTTGTAATTTTACCCGGAGTCTTGAGTTACCCGGACTTTTTAGTTGGGTTCGTATTTTTACCCGGACTTTTAGTTGGGTTCGTAATTTTACCCGGACTTTTAGTTGGGTTCGTAATTTTACCCGGAGTTTTAGTTGGGTTCGTAATTTTACCCGGAGTTTTACTTGGGTTCGTAATTTTACCCGGAGTTTTACTTGGGTTCGTAATTTTACCCGGAGTTTTAGTTGGGTTCGTAATTTTACCCGGAGTTTTAGTTGGGTTCGTAATTTTACCCGGACTTTTTAGTTGGGTTCGTATTTTTTACCCGGACTTTTAGTTGGGTTCGTAATTTTACCCGGAGTTTTAGTTGGGTTCGTAATTTTACCCGGAGTTTTAGTTGAGTTCGTAATTTTACCCGGAGTTTTAGTTGGGTTCGTAATTTTACCCGGACTTTTTAGTTGGGTTCGCAATTTTACCCGGACTTTTTAGTTGGGTTCGTATTTTTTACCCGGAGTTTTAGTTGGGTTCGTAATTTTACCCGGAGTTTTAGTTGGGTTCGTAATTTTACCCGGACTTTTTAGTTGTGTTGGTAATTTTACCCGGAGTTTTAGTTGGGTTCATATTTTTTACCGGATTTTTTAGTTGGGTTCGTAATTTTACCCGGAGTTTTAGTTGGGTTTGTAATTTTACCCGGAGTCTTGAGTTACCCGGACTTTTTAGTTGGGTTCGTATTTTTACCCGGACTTTTAGATGGGTTCGTAATTTTACCCGGAGTTTTAGTTGGGTTCGTAATTTTACCCGGAGTTTTAGTTGGGTTCGTATTTTTTACCCGGACTTTTCAGTTGGGTTAGTATTTTTGCCCGGAGTTTTAGTTGGGTTCGTATTTTTTTACCCGGAGTTTTAGTTGGGTTCTAAATGTTACCCGGACTTTTTTGTTTGGTTCGTATTTTTTACCCGGAGTTTTAGTTGGGTTCGTAATTTTACCCGGAGTTTTAGTTGAGTTCGTAATTTTACCCGGAGTTTTAGTTGGGTTCGTAATTTTACCCGGACTTTTTAGTTGGGTTCGTAATTTTACCCGGAGTTTTAGTTGGGTTCGTAATTTTACCCGGAGTTTTACTTGGGTTCGTAATTTTACCCGGACTTTTTAGTTGGGATCGTATTTTTTACCCGGACTTTTAGTTGGGTTCGTAATTTTACCCGGAGTTTTAGTTGGGTTCGTAATTTTACCCGGAGCTTTAGTTGGGTTCGTAATTTTACCCGGACTTTTTAGTTGGGTTCGTATTTTCTACCCGGACTTTTAGTTGGGTTCGTAATTTTACCCGGAGTTTTAGTTGGGTTCGTAATTTTACCCGGAGTTTTAGTTGAGTTCGTAATTTTACCCGGAGTTTTAGTTGGGTTCGTAATTTTACCCGGACTTTTTAGTTGGGTTCGTAATTTTACCCGGACTTTTTAGTTGGGTTCGTAATTTTACCCGGACTTTTTAGTTGGGTTCGTAATTTTACCCGGAGTCTTAGTTGGGTTCGTAATTTTACCCGGACTTATTAGTTGGGTTCGAATTTTTTACCCGGACTTTTAGTTGGGTTCATAATTTTACCCGGAGTTTTAGTTGGGTTCGTAATTTTACCCGGACCTTTTATTTGGGTTCGTATTTTGTACCCGGACTTTTAGTTGGGTTCGTAATTTTACCCGGAGTTTTAGTTGGGTTCGTAATTTTACCCGGAGTTTTAGTTGGGTTTGTAATTTTACCCGGAGTCTTGAGTTACCCGGACTTTTTAGTTGGGTTCGTATTTTTACCCGGACTTTTAGTTGGGTTCGTAATTTTACCCGGAGTTTTAGTTGGGTTCGTAATTTTACCCGGAGTTTTAGTTGGGTTCGTAATTTTACCCGGAGTTTTACTTGGGTTCGTAATTTTACCCGGAGTTTTACTTGGGTTCGTAATTTTACCCGGAGTTTTAGTTGGGTTCGTAATTTTACCCGGAGATTTAGTTGGGTTCGTAATTTTACCCGGACTTTTTAGTTGGGTTCGTATTTTTTACCCGGACTTTTAGTTGGGTTCGTAATTTTACCCGGAGTTTTAGTTGGGTTCGTATTTTTACCCGGAGTTTTAGTTGGGTTCGTATTTTTACCCGGAGTTTTAGTTGGGTTCGTATTTTTTACCCGGACTTTTTAGTTGGGTTAGTATTTTTGCCCGGAGTTTTAGTTGGGTTCGTATTTTTTAGCCGGAGTTTTAGTTGGGTTCGTATTTTTTACCCGGAGTTTTAGTTGGGTTCGTATTTTTACCCGGAGTTTTAGTTGGGTTCGTATTTTTACTCGGAGTTTTATTTGGGTTCGTATTTTTTACCTGGAGTTTTAGTTGGGTTCGTATTTTTACCCGGAGTTTTAGTTGGGTTCGTAATTTTACCCGGACTTTTTAGTTGGGTTCGAATTTTTTACCCGGACTTTTAATTGGGTTCATAATTTTACCCGGAGTTTTAGTTGGGTTCGTAATTTTACCCGGACTTTTTAGTTGGGTTCGTATTTTTTACCCGGACTTTTAGTTGGGTTCGTAATTTTACCCGGAGTTTTAGTTGGGTTCGTAATTTTACCCGGAGTTTTAGTTGGGTTCGTAATTTTACCCGGAGTCTTGAGTTAATAGTTGGGTTCGTATTTTTACCCGGACTTTTAGTTGGGTTCGTAATTTTACCCGGAGTTTTAGTTGGGTTCGTAATTTTACCCGGAGTTTTAGTTAGGGTTCGTAATTTTACCCGGACTTTTTAGTTGGGTTTGTATTTTTTACCCGGACTTTTAGTTGGGTTCGTAATTTTACCCGGAGTTTTAGTTGGGTTCGTAATTTTACCCGGAGTTTTAGTTGAGTTCGTAATTTTACCCGGAGTTTTAGTTGGGTTCGTAATTTTACCCGGACTTTTAGTTGGGTTCGTAATTTTACCCGGACTTTTTAGTTGGGTTCGTAATTTTACCCGGACTTTTTAGTTGGGTTCGTAATTTTACCCGGAGTTTTAGTTGGGTTCGTAATTTTACCCGGACTTTTTAGTTGGGTTCGAATTTTTTACCCGGACTTTTAGTTGGGTTCATAATTTTACCCGGAGTTTTAGTTGGGTTCGTAATTTTACCCGGACCTTTTAGTTGGGTTCGTATTTTGTACCCGGACTTTTAGTTGGGTTCGTAATTTTACCCGGAGTTTTAGTTGGGTTCGTAATTTTACCCGGAGTTTTAGTTGGGTTTGTAATTTTACCCGGAGTCTTGAGTTACCCGGACTTTTTAGTTGGGTTCGTATTTGTACCCGGACTTTTAGTTGGGTTCGTAATTTTACCCGGAGTTTTAGTTGGGTTCGTAATTTTACCCGGAGTTTTAGTTGGGTTCGTAATTTTACCCGGAGTTTTACTTGGGTTCGTAATTTTACCCGGAGTTTTACTTGGGTTCGTAATTTTACCCGGAGTTTTAGTTGGGTTCGTAATTTTACCCGGAGTTTTAGTTGGGTTCGTAATTTTACCCGGACTTTTTAGTTGGGTTCGTATTTTTTACCCGGACTTTTAGTTGGGTTCGTAATTTTACCCCGAGTTTTAGTTGGGTTCGTAATTTTACCCGGAGTTTTAGTTGAGTTCGTAATTTTACCCGGAGTTTTAGTTGGGTTCGTAATTTTACCCGGACTTTTTAGTTGGGTTCGCAATTTTACCCTGACTTTTTAGTTGGGTTCGTATTTTTTACCCGGAGTTTTAGTTGGGTTCGTAATTTTACCCGGAGTTTTAGTTGGGTTCGTAATTTTACCCGGACTTTTTAGTTGTGTTGGTAATTTTACCCGGAGTTTTAGTTGGGTTCATATTTTTTACCGGACTTTTTAGTTGGGTTCGTATTTTTTACCCGGAGTTTTAGTTGGGTTCGTATTTTTTACCCGGAGTTTTAGTTGGGTTCGTATTTTTACCCGGAGTTTTAGTTGGGTTCGTATTTTTTACCCGGAGTTTTAGTTGGGTTCGTATTTTTTACCCGGAGTTTTAGTTGGGTTCGTATTTTTACCCGGAGTTTTAGTTGGGTTCGTATTTTTACCCGGAGTTTTAGTTGGGTTCGTATTTTTTACCCGGACTTTCTAGTTGGGTTAGTATTTTTGCCCGGAGCTTTAGTTGGGTTCGTATTTTTTACCCGGAGTTTTAGTTGGGTTCGTATTTTTTACCCGGAGTTTTAGTTGGGTTCGTATTTTTACCCGGAGTTTTAGTTGGGTTCGTATTTTTACTCGGAGTTTTATTTGGGTTCGTATTTTTTACCCGGAGTTTTAGTTGGGTTCGTATTTTTACCCGGAGTTTTAGTTGGGTTCGTAATTTTACCCGGACTTTTTAGTTGGGTTCGAATTTTTTACCCGGACTTTTAATTGGGTTCATAATTTTACCCGGAGTTTTAGTTGGGTTCGTAATTTTACCCGGACTTTTTAGTTGGGTTCGTATTTTTTACCCGGACTTTTAGTTGGGTTCGTAATTTTACCCGGAGTTTTAGTTGGGTTCGTAATTTTACCCGGAGTTTTAGTTGGGTTCGTAATTTTACCCGGAGTCTTGAGTTAATAGTTGGGTTCGTATTTTTACCCGGACTTTTAGTTGGGTTCGTAATTTTACCCGGAGTTTTAGTTGGGTTCGTAATTTTACCCGGAGTTTTAGTTGGGTTCGTAATTTTACCCGGACTTTTTAGTTGGGTTCGTATTTTTTACCCGCACTTTTAGTTGGGTTCGTAATTTTACCCGGAGTTTTAGTTGGGTTCGTAATTTTACCCGGAGTTTTAGTTGAGTTCGTAATTTTACCCGGAGTTTTAGTTGGGTTCGTAATTTTACCCGGACTTTTAGTTGGGTTCGTAATTTTACCCGGACTTTTTAGTTGGGTTCGTAATTTTACCCGGACTTTTTAGTTGGGTTCGTAATTTTACCCGGAGTTTTAGTTGGGTTCGTAATTTTACCCGGACTTTTTAGTTGGGTTCGAATTTTTTACCCGGACTTTTAGTTGGGTTCATAATTTTACCCGGAGTTTTAGTTGGGTTCGTAATTTTACCCGGACCTTTTAGTTGGGTTCGTATTTTGTACCCGGACTTTTAGTTGGGTTCGTAATTTTACCCGGAGTTTTAGTTGGGTTCGTAATTTTACCCGGAGTTTTAGTTGGGTTTGTAATTTTACCCGGAGTCTTGAGTTACCCGGACTTTTTAGTTGGGTTCGTATTTGTACCCGGACTTTTAGTTGGGTTCGTAATTTTACCCGGAGTTTTAGTTGGGTTCGTAATTTTACCCGGAGTTTTAGTTGGGTTCGTAATTTTACCCGGAGTTTTACTTGGGTTCGTAATTTTACCCGGAGTTTTACTTGGGTTCGTAATTTTACCCGGAGTTTTAGTTGGGTTCGTAATTTTACCCGGAGTTTTAGTTGGGTTCGTAATTTTACCCGGACTTTTTAGTTGGGTTCGTATTTTTTACCCGGACTTTTAGTTGGGTTCGTAATTTTACCCCGAGTTTTAGTTGGGTTCGTAATTTTACCCGGAGTTTTAGTTGAGTTCGTAATTTTACCCGGAGTTTTAGTTGGGTTCGTAATTTTACCCGGACTTTTTAGTTGGGTTCGCAATTTTACCCGGACTTTTTAGTTGGGTTCGTATTTTTTACCCGGAGTTTTAGTTGGGTTCGTAATTTTACCCGGAGTTTTAGTTGGGTTCGTAATTTTACCCGGACTTTTTAGTTGTGTTGGTAATTTTACCCGGAGTTTTAGTTGGGTTCATATTTTTTACCGGACTTTTTAGTTGGGTTCGTATTTTTTACCCGGAGTTTTAGTTGGGTTCGTATTTTTTACCCGGAGTTTTAGTTGGGTTCGTATTTTTACCCGGAGTTTTAGTTGGGTTCGTATTTTTTACCCGGAGTTTTAGTTGGGTTCGTATTTTTTACCCGGAGTTTTAGTTGGGTTCGTATTTTTACCCGGAGTTTTAGTTGGGTTCGTATTTTTACCCGGAGTTTTAGTTGGGTTCGTATTTTTTACCCGGACTTTTTAGTTGGGTTATTATTTTTGCCCGGAGTTTTAGTTGGGTTCGTATTTTTTAGCCGGAGTTTTAGTTGGGTTCGTATTTTTTACCCGGAGTTTTAGTTGGGTTCGTATATTTACCCGGAGTTTTAGTTGGGTTCGTATTTTTACTCGGAGTTTTATTTGGGTTCGTATTTTTTACCCGGAGTTTTAGTTGGGTTCGTATTTTTACCCGGAGTTTTAGTTGGGTTCGTAATTTTACCCGGACTTTTTAGTTGGGTTCGAATTTTTTACCCGGACTTTTAATTGGGTTCATAATTTTACCCGGAGTTTTAGTTGGGTTCGTAATTTTACCCGGACTTTTTAGTTGGGTTCGTATTTTTTACCCGGACTTTTAGTTGGGTTCGTAATTTTACCCGGAGTTTTAGTTGGGTTCGTAATTTTACCCGGAGTTTTAGTTGGGTTCGTAATTTTACCCGGAGTCTTGAGTTAATAGTTGGGTTCGTATTTTTACCCGGACTTTTAGTTGGGTTCGTAATTTTACCCGGAGTTTTAGTTGGGTTCGTAATTTTACCCGGAGTTTTAGTTGGGTTCGTAATTTTACCCGGAGCTTTAGTTGGGTTCGTAATTTTACCCGGACTTTTTAGTTGGGTTCGTATTTTTTACCCGGACTTTTAGTTGGGTTCGTAATTTTACCCGGAGTTTTAGTTGGGTTCGTAATTTTACCCGGAGTTTTAGTTGAGTTCGTAATTTTACCCGGAGTTTTAGTTGGGTTCGTAATTTTACCCGGACTTTTTAGTTGGGTTCGTAATTTTACCCGGACTTTTTAGTTGGGTTCGTAATTTTACCCGGACTTTTTAGTTGGGTTCGTAATTTTACCCGGAGTTTTAGTTGGGTTCGTAATTTTACCCGGACTTTTTAGTTGGGTTCGAATTTTTTACCCGGACTTTTAGTTGGGTTCATAATTTTACCCGGAGTTTTAGTTGGGTTCGTAATTTTACCCGGACCTTTTAGTTGGGTTCGTATTTTGTACCCGGACTTTTAGTTGGGTTCGTAATTTTACCCGGAGTTTTAGTTGGGTTCGTAATTTTACCCGGAGTTTTAGTTGGGTTTGTAATTTTACCCGGAGTCTTGAGTTACCCGGACTTTTTAGTTGGGTTCGTATTTTTACCCGGACTTTTAGTTGGGTTCGTAATTTTACCCGGACCTTTTAGTTGGGTTCGTATTTTGTACCCGGAGTTTTACTTGGGTTCGTAATTTTACCCGGAGTTTTAGTTGGGTTCGTAATTTTACCCGGAGTTTTAGTTGGGTTCGTAATTTTACCCGGACTTTTTAGTTGGGTTCGTATTTTTTACCCGGACTTTTAGTTGGGTTCGTAATTTTACCCGGAGTTTTAGTTAGGTTCGTAATTTTACCCGGAGTTTTAGTTGAGTTCGTAATTTTACCCGGAGTTTTAGTTGGGTTCGTAATTTTACCCGGACCTTTTAGTTGGGTTCGCAATTTTACCCGCACTTTTTAGTTGGGTTCGTATTTTTTACCCGGAGTTTTAGTTGGGTTCGTAATTTTACCCGGAGTTTTAGTTGGGTTCGTAATTTTACCCGGACTTTTTAGTTGTGTTGGTAATTTTACCCGGAGTTTTAGTTGGGTTCATATTTTTTACCGGACTTTTTAGTTGGGTTCGTATTTTTTACCCGGAGTTTTAGTTGGGTTCGTATTTTTTACCCGGAGTTTTAGTTGGGTTCGTATTTTTACCCGGAGTTTTAGTTGGGTTCGTATTTTTACCCGGAGTTTTAGTTGGGTTCGTATTTTTTACCCGGACTTTTTAGTTGGGTTAGTATTTTTGCCCGGAGTTTTAGTTGGGTTCGTATTTTTTAGCCGGAGTTTTAGTTGGGTTCGTATTTTTTACCCGGAGTTTTAGTTGGGTTCGTATTTTTACCCGGAGTTTTAGTTGGGTTCGTATTTTTACTCGGAGTTTTAGTTGGGTTCGTATTTTTTACCCGGAGTTTTAGTTGGGTTCGTATTTTTACCCGGAGTTTTAGTTGGGTTCGTAATTTTACCCGGACTTTTTAGTTGGGTTCGAATTTTTTACCCGGACTTTTAATTGGCTTCATAATTTTACCCGGAGTTTTAGTTGGGTTCGTAATTTTACCCGGACTTTTTAGTTGGGTTCGTATTTTTTACCCGGACTTTTAGTTGGGTTCGTAATTTTACCCGGAGTTTTAGTTGGGTTCGTAATTTTACCCGGAGTTTTAGTTGGGTTCGTAATTTTACCCGGAGTCTTGAGTTAATAGTTGGGTTCGTATTTTTACCCGGACTTTTAGTTGGGTTCGTAATTTTACCCGGAGTTTTAGTTGGGTTCGTAATTTTACCCGGAGTTTTAGTTGGGTTCGTAATTTTACCCGGAGTTTTACTTGGGTTCGTAATTTTACCCGGAGTTTTACTTGGGTTCGTAATTTTACCCGGAGTTTTAGTTGGGTTCGTAATTTTACCCGGAGTTTTAGTTGGGTTCGTAATTTTACCCGGGCTTTTTAGTTGGGTTCGTATTTTTTACCCGGACTTTTAGTTGGGTTCGTAATTTTACCCGGAGTTTTAGTTGGGTTCGTAATTTTACCCGGAGTTTTAGTTGAGTTCGTAATTTTACCCGGAGTTTTAGTTGGGTTCGTAATTTTACCCGGACTTTTTAGTTGGGTTCGTAATTTTACCCGGACTTTTTAGTTGGGTTCGAATTTTTTACCCGGAGTTTTAGTTGGGTTCGTAATTTTACCCGGAGTTTTAGTGGGGTTCGTAATTTTACCCGGGCTTTTTAGTTGGGTTCGTATTTTTTACCCGGACTTTTAGTTGGGTTCGTAATTTTACCCGGAGTTTTAGTTGGGTTCGTATTTTTACCCGGAGTTTTAGTTGGGTTCGTATTTTTACCCGGAGTTTTAGTTGGGTTCGTATTTTTTACCCGGACTTTTCAGTTGGGTTAGTATTTTTGCCCGGAGTTTTAGTTGGGTTCGTATTTTTTTACCCGGAGTTTTAGAGGGTTCTAAATGTTACCCGGACTTTTTTGTTTGGTTCGTATTTTTTACCCGGAGTTTTAGTTGGGTTCGTAATTTTACCCAGAGTTTTAGTTGAGTTCGTAATTTTAACCGGAGTTTTAGTTGGGTTAGTAATTTTACCCGGACTTTTTATTTGGGTTCGTAATTTTACCCGGACTTTTTAGTTGGGTTCGTAATTTTACCCGGAGTTTTAGTTGGGTTAGTAATTTTACCCGGAGTTTTACTTGGGTTCGTAATTTTACCCGGACTTTTTAGTTGGGTTCGTATTTTTTACCCGGACTTTTAGTTGGGTTCGTAATTTTACCCGGAGCTTTAGTTGGGTTCGTAATTTTACCCGGAGCTTTAGTTGGGTTCGTAATTTTACCCGGACTTTTTAGTTGGGTTCGTATTTTTTACCCGGCCTTTTAGTTGGGTTCGTAATTTTACCCGGAGTTTTAGTTGGGTTCGTAATTTTACCCAGAGTTTTAGTTGAGTTCGTAATTTTACCCGGAGTTTTAGTTGGGTTCGTAATTTTACCCGGACTTTTTAGTTGGGTTCGTAATTTTAACCGGACTTTTTAGTTGGGTTCGTAATTTTACCCGGACTTTTTAGTTGGGTTCGTAATTTTACCCGGAGTTTTAGTTGGGTTCGTAATTTTACCCGGACTTTTTAGTTGGGTTCGAATTTTTTACCCGGACTTTTAGTTGGGTTCATAATTTTACCCGGAGTTTTAGTTGGGTTCGTAATTTTACCCGGACCTTTTAGTTGGGTTCGTATTTTGTACCCGGACTTTTAGTTGGGTTCGTAATTTTACCCGGAGTTTTAGTTGGGTTCGTAATTTTACCCGGAGTTTTAGTTGGGTTTGTAATTTTACCCGGAGTCTTGAGTTACCCGGACTTTTTAGTTGGGTTCGTATTTTTTACCCGGAGTTTTAGTTGGGTTCGTAATTTTACCCGGAGTTTTAGTTGGGTTCGTAATTTTACCCGGACTTTTTAGTTGTGTTGGTAATTTTACCCGGAGTTTTAGTTGGGTTCATATTTTTTACCGGACTTTTTAGTTGGGTTCGTATTTTTTACCCGGAGTTTTAGTTGGGTTCGTATTTTTTACCCGGAGTTTTAGTTGGGTTCGTAATTTTACCCGGGCTTTTTAGTTGGGTTCGTATTTTTTACCCGGACTTTTAGTTGGGTTCGTAATTTCACCCGGAGTTTTAGTTGGGTTCGTAATTTTACCCGGAGTTTTAGTTGAGTTCGTAAATTTACCCGGAGTTTTAGTTGGGTTCGTAATTTTACCCGGACTTTTTAGTTGGGTTCGTAATTTTACCCGGACTTTTTAGTTGGGTTCGAATTTTTTACCCGGACTTTTAATTGGCTTCATAATTTTACCCGGAGTTTTAGTTGGGTTCGTAATTTTACCCGGACTTTTTAGTTGGGTTCGTATTTTTTACCCGGACTTTTAGTTGGGTTCGTAATTTTACCCGGAGTTTTAGTTGGGTTCGTAATTTTACCCGGAGTTTTAGTTGGGTTCGTAATTTTACCCGGAGTCTTGAGTTAATAGTTGGGTTCGTATTTTTACCCGGACTTTTAGTTGGGTTCGTAATTTTACCCGGAGTTTTAGTTGGGTTCGTAATTTTACCCGGAGTTTTAGTTGGGTTCGTAATTTTACCCGGAGTTTTACTTGGGTTCGTAATTTTACCCGGAGTTTTACTTGGGTTCGTAATTTTACCCGGAGTTTTAGTTGGGTTCGTAATTTTACCCGGAGTTTTAGTTGGGTTCGTAATTTTACCCGGGCTTTTTAATTGGGTTCGTATTTTTTACCCGGACTTTTAGTTGGGTTCGTAATTTTACCCGGAGTTTTAGTTGGGTTCGTAATTTTACCCGGAGTTTTAGTTGAGTTCGTAATTTTACCCGGAGTTTTAGTTGGGTTCGTAATTTTACCCGGACTTTTTAGTTGGGTTCGTAATTTTACCCGGACTTTTTAGTTGGGTTCGAATTTTTTACCCGGAGTTTTAGTTGGGTTCGTAATTTTACCCGGAGTTTTAGTGGGTTTCGTAATTTTACCCGGGCTTTTTAGTTGGGTTCGTATTTTTTACCCGGACTTTTAGTTGGGTTCGTAATTTTACCCGGAGTTTTAGTTGGGTTCGTATTTTTACCCGGAGTTTTAGTTGGGTTCGTATTTTTACCCGGAGTTTTAGTTGGGTTCGTATTTTTTACCCGGACTTTTCAGTTGGGTTAGTATTTTTGCCCGGAGTTTTAGTTGGGTTCGTATTTTTTTACCCGGAGTTTTAGAGGGTTCTAAATGTTACCCGGACTTTTTTGTTTGGTTCGTATTTTTTACCCGGAGTTTTAGTTGGGTTCGTAATTTTACCCGGAGTTTTAGTTGAGTTCGTAATTTTAACCGGAGTTTTAGTTGGGTTAGTAATTTTACCCGGACTTTTTATTTGGGTTCGTAATTTTACCCGGACTTTTTAGTTGGGTTCGTAATTTTACCCGGAGTTTTAGTTGGGTTAGTAATTTTACCCGGAGTTTTACTTGGGTTCGTAATTTTACCCGGACTTTTTAGTTGGGTTCGTATTTTTTACCCGGACGTTTAGTTGGGTTCGTAATTTTACCCGGAGCTTTAGTTGGGTTCGTAATTTTACCCGGAGCTTTAGTTGGGTTCGTAATTTTACCCGGACTTTTTAGTTGGGTTCGTATTTTTTACCCGGACTTTTAGTTGGGTTCGTAATTTTACCCGGAGTTTTAGTTGGGTTCGTAATTTTACCCAGAGTTTTAGTTGAGTTCGTAATTTTACCCGGAGTTTTAGTTGGGTTCGTAATTTTACCCGGACTTTTTAGTTGGGTTCGTAATTTTAACCGGACTTTTTAGTTGGGTTCGTAATTTTACCCGGACTTTTTAGTTGGGTTCGTAATTTTACCCGGAGTTTTAGTTGGGTTCGTAATTTTACCCGGACTTTTTAGTTGGGTTCGAATTTTTTACCCGGACTTTTAGTTGGGTTCATAATTTTACCCGGAGTTTTAGTTGGGTTCGTAATTTTACCCGGACCTTTTAGTTGGGTTCGTATTTTGTACCCGGACTTTTAGTTGGGTTCGTAATTTTACCCGGAGTTTTAGTTGGGTTCGTAATTTTACCCGGAGTTTTAGTTGGGTTTGTAATTTTACCCGGAGTCTTGAGTTACCCGGACTTTTTAGTTGGGTTCGTATTTTTTACCCGGAGTTTTAGTTGGGTTCGTAATTTTACCCGGAGTTTTAGTTGGGTTCGTAATTTTACCCGGACTTTTTAGTTGTGTTGGTAATTTTACCCGGAGTTTTAGTTGGGTTCATATTTTTTACCGGACTTTTTAGTTGGGTTCGTATTTTTTACCCGGAGTTTTAGTTGGGTTCGTATTTTTTACCCGGAGTTTTAGTTGGGTTCGTAATTTTACCCGGGCTTTTTAGTTGGGTTCGTATTTTTTACCCGGACTTTTAGTTGGGTTCGTAATTTCACCCGGAGTTTTAGTTGGGTTCGTAATTTTACCCGGAGTTTTAGTTGAGTTCGTAAATTTACCCGGAGTTTTAGTTGGGTTCGTAATTTTACCCGGACTTTTTAGTTGGGTTCGTAATTTTACCCGGACTTTTTAGTTGGGTTCGAATTTTTTACCCGGAGTTTTAGTTGGGTTCGTAATTTTACCCGGAGTTTTAGTTGGGTTCGTAATTTTACCCGGGCTTTTTAGTTGGGTTCGTATTTTTTACCCGGACTTTTAGTTGGGTTCGTAATTTTACCCGGAGTTTTAGTTGGGTTCGTATTTTTACCCGGAGTTTTAGTTGGGTTCGTATTTTTACCAGGAGTTTTAGTTGGGTTCGTATTTTTTACCCGGACTTTTCAGTTGGGTTAGTATTTTTGCCCGGAGTTTTAGTTGGGTTCGTATTTTTTTACCCGGAGTTTTAGTTGGGTTCTAAATGTTACCCGGACTTTTTTGTTTGGTTCGTATTTTTTACCCGGAGTTTTAGTTGGGTTCGTAATTTTACCCGGAGTTTTAGTTGAGTTCGTAATTTTACCCGGAGTTTTAGTTGGGTTAGTAATTTTACCCGGACTTTTTATTTGGGTTCGTAATTTTACCCGGACTTTTTAATTGGGTTCGTAATTTTACCCGGAGTTTTAGTTGGGTTAGTAATTTTACCCGGAGTTTTACTTGGGTTCGTAATTTTACCCGGACTTTTTAGTTGGGTTCGTATTTTTTACCTGGACTTTTAGTTGGGTTCGTAATTTTACCCGGAGTTTTAGTTGGGTTCGTAATTTTACCCGGAGCTTTAGTTGGGTTCGTAATTTTACCCGGACTTTTTAGTTGGGTTCGTATTTTTTACCCGGACTTTTAGTTGGGTTCGTAATTTTACCCGGAGTTTTAGTTGGGTTCGTAATTTTACCCGGAGTTTTAGTTGAGTTCGTAATTTTACCCGGAGTTTTAGTTGGGTTCGTAATTTTACCCGGACTTTTTAGTTGGGTTCGTAATTTTAACCGGACTTTTTAGTTGGGTTCGTAATTTTACCCGGACTTTTTAGTTGGGTTCGTAATTTTACCCGGAGTTTTAGTTGGGTTCGTAATTTTACCCGGACTTTTTAGTTGGGTTCGAATTTTTTACCCGGACTTTTAGTTGGGTTCATAATTTTACCCGGAGTTTTAGTTGGGTTCGTAATTTTACCCGGACCTTTTAGTTGGGTTCGTATTTTGTACCCGGACTTTTAGTTGGGTTCGTAATTTTACCCGGAGTTTTAGTTGGGTTCGTAATTTTACCCGGAGTTTTAGTTGGGTTTGTAATTTTACCCGGAGTCTTGAGTTACCCGGACTTTTTAGTTGGGTTCGTATTTTTTACCCGGAGTTTTAGTTGGGTTCGTAATTTTACCCGGAGTTTTAGTTGGGTTCGTAATTTTACCCGGACTTTTTAGTTGTGTTGGTAATTTTACCCGGAGTTTTAGTTGGGTTCATATTTTTTACCGGACTTTTTAGTTGGGTTCGTATTTTTTACCCGGAGTTTTAGTTGGGTTCGTATTTTTTACCCGGAGTTTTAGTTGGGTTCGTATTTTTACCCGGAGTTTTAGTTGGGTTCGTATTTTTACTCGGAGTTTTAGTTGGGTTCGTATTTTTTACCCGGACTTTTAGTTGGGTTCGTAATTTTACCCGGAGTTTTAGTTGGGTTCGTAATTTTACCCGGAGCTTTAGTTGGGTTCGTAATTTTACCCGGACTTTTTAGTTGGGTTCGTATTTTTTACCCGGACTTTTAGTTGGGTTCGTAATTTTACCCGGAGTTTTAGTTGGGTTCGTAATTTTACCCGGAGTTTTAGTTGAGTTCGTAATTTTACCCGGAGTTTTAGTTGGGTTCGTAATTTTACCCGGACTTTTTAGTTGGGTTCGTAATTTTAACCGGACTTTTTAGTTGGGTTCGTAATTTTACCCGGACTTTTTAGTTGGGTTCGTAATTTTACCCGGAGTTTTAGTTGGGTTCGTAATTTTACCCGGACTTTTTAGTTGGGTTCGAATTTTTTACCCGGAGTTTTAGTTGGGTTCATAATTTTACCCGGAGTTTTAGTTGGGTTCGTAATTTTACCCGGACCTTTTAGTTGGGTTCGTATTTTGTACCCGGACTTTTAGTTGGGTTCGTAATTTTACCCGGAGTTTTAGTTGGGTTCGTAATTTTACCCGGAGTTTTAGTTGGGTTTGTAATTTTACCCGGAGTCTTGAGTTACCCGGACTTTTTAGTTGGGTTCGTATTTTTAACCCGGAGTTTTAGTTGGGTTCGTAATTTTACCCGGAGTTTTAGTTGGGTTCGTAATTTTACCCGGACTTTTTAGTTGTGTTGGTAATTTTACCCGGAGTTTTAGTTGGGTTCATATTTTTTACCGGACTTTTTAGTTGGGTTCGTATTTTTTACCCGGAGTTTTAGTTGGGTTCGTATTTTTTACCCGGAGTTTTAGTTGGGTTCGTATTTTTACCCGGAGTTTTAGTTGGGTTCGTATTTTTACCCGGAGTTTTAGTTGGGTTCGTATTTTTTACCCGGACTTTTTAGTTGGGTTAGCATTTTTGCCCGGAGTTTTAGTTGGGTTCGTATTTTTTAGCCGGACTTTTTAGTTGGGTTAGTATTTTTGCCCGGAGTTTTAGTTGGGTTCGTATTTTTTAGCCGGAGTTTTAGTTGGGTTCGTATTTTTTACCCGGAGTTTTAGTTGGGTTCGTATTTTTACCCGGAGTTTTAGTTGGGTTCGTATTTTTACTCGGAGTTTTAGTTGGGTTCGTATTTTTTACCCGGAGTTTTAGTTGGGTTCGTATTTTTACCCGGAGTTTTAGTTGGGTTCGTAATTTTACCCGGACTTTTTAGTTGGGTTCGAATTTTTTACCCGGACTTTTAATTGGGTTCATAATTTTACCCGGAGTGTTAGTTGGGTTCGTAATTTTACCCGGACTTTTTAGTTGGGTTCGTATTTTTTACCCGGACTTTTAGTTGGGTTCGTAATTTTACCCGGAGTTTTAGTTGGGTTCGTAATTTTACCCGGAGTTTTAGTTGGGTTCGTTATTTTACCCGGAGTCTTGAGTTAATAGTTGGGTTCGTATTTTTACCCGGACTTTTAGTTGGGTTCGTAATTTTACCCGGAGTTTTAGTTGGGTTCGTAATTTTACCCGGAGTTTTAGTTGGGTTCGTAATTTTACCCGGAGTTTTACTTGGGTTCGTAATTTTACCCGGAGTTTTACTTGGGTTCGTAATTTTACCCGGAGTTTTAGTTGGGTTCGTAATTTTACCCGGAGTTTTAGTTGGGTTCGTAATTTTACCCGGGCTTTTTAGTTGGGTTCGTATTTTTTACCCGGACTTTTAGTTGGGTTCGTAATTTTACCCGGAGTTTTAGTTGGGTTCGTAATTTTACCCGGAGTTTTAGTTGAGTTCGTAATTTTACCCGGAGTTTTAGTTGGGTTCGTAATTTTACCCGGACTTTTTAGTTGGGTTCGTAATTTTACCCGGACTTTTTAGTTGGGTTCGAATTTTTTACCCGGAGTTTTAGTTGGGTTCGTAATTTTACCCGGAGTTTTAGTTGGGTTCGTAATTTTACCCGGGCTTTTTAGTTGGGTTCGTATTTTTTACCCGGACTTTTAGTTGGGTTCGTAATTTTACCCGGAGTTTTAGTTGGGTTCGTATTTTTACCCGGAGTTTTAGTTGGGTTCGTATTTTTACAGGGAGTTTTAGTTGGGTTCGTATTTTTTACCCGGACTTTTCAGTTGGGTTAGTATTTTTGCCCGGAGTTTTAGTTGGGTTCGTATTTTTTTACCCGGAGTTTTAGTTGGGTTCTAAATGTTACCCGGACTTTTTTGTTTGGTTCGTATTTTTTACCCGGAGTTTTAGTTGGGTTCGTAATTTTACCCGGAGTTTTAGTTGAGTTCGTAATTTTACCCGGAGTTTTAGTTGGGTTAGTAATTTTACCCGGACTTTTTATTTGGGTTCGTAATTTTACCCGGACTTTTTAGTTGGGTTCGTAATTTTACCCGGAGTTTTAGTTGGGTTCGTAATTTTACCCGGAGTTTTACTTGGGTTCGTAATTTTACCCGGACTTTTTAGTTGGGTTCGTATTTTTTACCCGGACTTTTAGTTGGGTTCGTAATTTTACCCGGAGTTTTAGTTGGGTTCGTAATTTTACCCGGAGCTTTAGTTGGGTTCGTAATTTTACCCGGACTTTTTAGTTGGGTTCGTATTTTTTACCCGGACTTTTAGTTGGGTTCGTAATTTTACCCGGAGTTTTAGTTGGGTACGTAATTTTACCCGGACTTTTTAGTTGGGTTCGTAATTTTACCCGGACTTTTTAGTTGGGTTCGTATTTTTACCCGGAGTTTTAGTTGGGTTCGTATTTTTACCCGGAGTTTTAGTTGGGTTCGTATTTTTACCCGGAGTTTTAGTTGGGTTCGTATTTTTTACCCGGACTTTTTAGTTGGGTTAGCATTTTTGCCCGGAGTTTTAGTTGGGTTGGTATTTTTTAGCCGGACTTTTTAGTTGGGTTAGTATTTTTGCCCGGAGTTTTAGTTGGGTTCGTATTTTTTAGCCGGAGTTTTAGTTGGGTTCGTATTTTTTACCCGGAGTTTTAGTTGGGTTCGTATTTTTACCCGGAGTTTTAGTTGGGTTCGTATTTTTACTCGGAGTTTTAGTTGGGTTCGTATTTTTTACCCGGAGTTTTAGTTGGGTTCGTATTTTTACCCGGAGTTTTAGTTGGGTTCGTAATTTTACCCGGACTTTTTAGTTGGGTTCGAATTTTTTACCCGGACTTTTAATTGGGTTCATAATTTTACCCGGAGTGTTAGTTGGGTTCGTAATTTTACCCGGACTTTTTAGTTGGGTTCGTATTTTTTACCCGGACTTTTAGTTGGGTTCGTAATTTTACCCGGAGTTTTAGTTGGGTTCGTAATTTTACCCGGAGTTTTAGTTGGGTTCGTTATTTTACCCGGAGTCTTGAGTTAATAGTTGGGTTCGTATTTTTACCCGGACTTTTAGTTGGGTTCGTAATTTTACCCGGAGTTTTAGTTGGGTTCGTAATTTTACCCGGAGTTTTAGTTGGGTTCGTAATTTTACCCGGAGTTTTACTTGGGTTCGTAATTTTACCCGGAGTTTTACTTGGGTTCGTAATTTTACCCGGAGTTTTAGTTGGGTTCGTAATTTTACCCGGAGTTTTAGTTGGGTTTGTAATTTTACCCGGGCTTTTTAGTTGGGTTCGTATTTTTTACCCGGACTTTTAGTTGGGTTCGTAATTTTACCCGGAGTTTTAGTTGGGTTCGTAATTTTACCCGGAGTTTTAGTTGAGTTCGTAATTTTACCCGGAGTTTTAGTTGGGTTCGTAATTTTACCCGGACTTTTTAGTTGGGTTCGTAATTTTACCCGGACTTTTTAGTTGGGTTCGAATTTTTTACCCGGAGTTTTAGTTGGGTTCGTAATTTTACCCGGAGTTTTAGTTGGGTTCGTAATTTTACCCGGGCTTTTTAGTTGGGTTCGTATTTTTTACCCGGACTTTTAGTTGGGTTCGTAATTTTACCCGGAGTTTTAGTTGGGTTCGTATTTTTACCCGGAGGTTTAGTTGGGTTCGTATTTTTACCCGGAGTTTTAGTTGGGTTCGTATTTTTTACCCGGACTTTTCAGTTCGGTTAGTATTTTTGCCCGGAGTTTTAGTTGGGTTCGTATTTTTTTACCCGGAGTTTTAGTTGGGTTCTAAATGTTACCCGGACTTTTTTGTTTGGTTCGTATTTTTTACCCGGAGTTTTAGTTGGGTTCGTAATTTTACCCGGAGTTTTAGTTGAGTTCGTAATTTTACCCGGAGTTTTAGTTGGGTTAGTAATTTTACCCGGACTTTTTATTTGGGTTCGTAATTTTACCCGGACTTTTTAGTTGGGTTCGTAATTTTACCCGGAGTTTTAGTTGGGTTCGTAATTTTACCCGGAGTTTTACTTGGGTTCGTAATTTTACCCGGACTTTTTAGTTGGGTTCGTATTTTTTTCCCGGACTTTTAGTTGGGTTCGTAATTTTACCCGGAGTTTTAGTTGGGTTCGTAATTTTACCCGGAGCTTTAGTTGGGTTCGTAATTTTACCCGGACTTTTTAGTTGGGTTCGTATTTTTTACCCGGACTTTTAGTTGGGTTCGTAATTTTACCCGGAGTTTTAGTTGGGTACGTAATTTTACCCGGACTTTTTAGTTGGGTTCGTAATTTTACCCGGACTTTTTAGTTGGGTTCGTAATTTTACCCGGACCTTTTAGTTGGGTTCGTAATTTTACCCGGAGTTTTAGTTGGGTTCGTAATTTTACCCGGACTTTTTAGTTGGGTTCGAATTTTTTACCCGGACTTTTAGTTGGGTTCATAATTTTACCCGGAGTTTTAGTTGGGTTCGTAATTTTACCCGGACCTTTTAGTTGGGTTCGTATTTTGTACCCGGACTTTTAGTTGGGTTCGTAATTTTACCCGGAGTTTTAGTTGGGTTCGTAATTTTACCCGGAGTTTTAGTTGGGTTTGTAATTTTACCCGGAGTCTTGAGTTACCCGGACTTTTTAGTTGGGTTCGTATTTTTACCCGGACTTTTAGTTGGGTTCGTAATTTTACCCGGAGTTTTAGTTGGGTTCGTAATTTTACCCGGAGTTTTAGTTGGGTTCGTAATTTTACCCGGAGTTTTACTTGGGTTCGTAATTTTACCCGGAGTTTTACTTGGGTTCGGAATTTTACCCGGAGTTTTAGTTGGGGTCGTAATTTTACCCGGAGTTTTAGTTGGGTTCGTAATTTTACCCGGACTTTTTAGTTGGGTTCGTATTTTTTACCCGGACTTTTAGTTGGGTTCGTAATTTTACCCGGAGTTTTAGTTGGGTTCGTAATTTTACCCGGAGTTTTAGTTGAGTTCGTAATTTTACCCGGAGTTTTAGTTGGGTTCGTAATTTTACCCGGACTTTTTAGTTGGGTTCGTATTTTTTACCCGGAGTTTTAGTTGGGTTCGTAATTTTACCCGGAGTTTTAGTTGGGTTCGTAATTTTTCCCGGACTTTTTAGTTGTGTTGGTAATTCTACCCTGAGTTTTAGTTGGGTTCATATTTTTTACCGGACTTTTTAGTTGGGTTCGTATTTTTTACCCGGAGTTTTAGTTGGGTTCGTATTTTTTACCCGGAGTTTTAGTTGGGATCGTATTTTTACCCGGAGTTTTAGTTGGGTTCCTATTTTTACCCGGAGTTTTAGTTGGGTTCGTATTTTTTACCCGGACTTTTTAGTTGGGTTAGTATTTTTGCCCGGAGTTTTAGTTGGGTTCGTATTTTTTAGCCGGAGTTTTAGTTGGGTTCGTATTTTTTACCCGGAGTTTTAGTTGGGTTCGTATTTTTACCCGGAGTTTTAGTTGGGTTCGTATTTTTACCCGGAGTTTTAGTTGGGTTCGTAATTTTACCCGGACTTTTTAGTTGGGTTCGTAATTTTACCCGGACCTTTTAGTTGGGTTCGTAATTTTACCCGGAGTTTTAGTTGGGTTCGTAATTTTACCCGGACTTTTTAGTTGGGTTCGAATTTTTTACCCGGACTTTTAGTTGGGTTCATAATTTTACCCGGAGTTTTAGTTGGGTTCGTAATTTTACCCGGACCTTTTAGTTGGGTTCGTATTTTGTACCCGGACTTTTAGTTGGGTTCGTAATTTTACCCGGAGTTTTAGTTGGGTTCGTAATTTTACCCGGAGTTTTAGTTGGGTTTGTAATTTTACCCGGAGTCTTGAGTTACCCGGACTTTTTAGTTGGGTTCGTATTTTTACCCGGACTTTTAGTTGGGTTCGTAATTTTACCCGGAGTTTTAGTTGGGTTCGTAATTTTACCCGGAGTTTTAGTTGGGTTCGTAATTTTACCCGGAGTTTTACTTGGGTTCGTAATTTTACCCGGAGTTTTACTTGGGTTCGGAATTTTACCCGGAGTTTTAGTTGGGGTCGTAATTTTACCCGGAGTTTTAGTTGGGTTCGTAATTTTACCCGGACTTTTTAGTTGGGTTCGTATTTTTTACCCGGAGTTTTAGTTGGGTTCGTAATTTTACCCGGAGTTTTAGTTGGGTTCGTAATTTTACCCGGAGTTTTAGTTGAGTTCGTAATTTTACCCGGAGTTTTAGTTGGGTTCGTAATTTTACCCGGACTTTTTAGTTGGGTTCGTATTTTTTACCCGGAGTTTTAGTTGGGTTCGTAATTTTACCCGGAGTTTTAGTTGGGTTCGTAATTTTTCCCGGACTTTTTAGTTGTGTTGGTAATTCTACCCTGAGTTTTAGTTGGGTTCATATTTTTTACCGGACTTTTTAGTTGGGTTCGTATTTTTTACCCGGAGTTTTAGTTGGGTTCGTATTTTTTACCCGGAGTTTTAGTTGGGTTCGTATTTTTACCCGGAGTTTTAGTTGGGTTCCTATTTTTACCCGGAGTTTTAGTTGGGTTCGTATTTTTTACCCGGACTTTTTAGTTGGGTTAGTATTTTTGCCCGGAGTTTTAGTTGGGTTCGTATTTTTTAGCCGGAGTTTTAGTTGGGTTCGTATTTTTTACCCGGAGTTTTAGTTGGGTTCGTATTTTTACCCGGAGTTAATAGTTGGGTTCGTATTTTTACCCGGACTTTTAGTTGGGTTTGTAATTTTACCCGGAGTTTTAGTTGGGTTCGAATTTTTTACCCGGACTTTTAATTGGGTTCATAATTTTACCCGGAGTTTTAGTTGGGTTCGTAATTTTACCCGGAGTTTTACTTGGGTTCGTAATTTTACCCGGAGTTTTAGTTGGGTTCGTAATTTTACCCGGAGTTTTAGTTGGGTTTGTAATTTTACCCGGGCTTTTTAGTTGGGTTCGTATTTTTTACCCGGACTTTTAGTTGGGTTCGTAATTTTACCCGGAGTTTTAGTTGGGTTCGTAATTTTACCCGGACTTTTTAGTTGGGTTCGTAATTTTACCCGGACTTTTTAGTTGGGTTCGTAATTTTACCCGGACTTTTTAGTTGGGTTCGTAATTTTACCCGGAGTTTTAGTTGGGTTCGTAATTTTACCCGGACTTTTTAGTTGGGTTCGAATTTTTTACCCGGACTTTTAGTTGGGTTCATAATTTTACCCGGAGTTTTAGTTGGGTTCGTAATTTTACCCGGACCTTTTAGTTGGGTTCGTATTTTGTACCCGGACTTTTAGTTTGGTTCGTAATTTTACCCGGAGTCTTGAGTTACCCGGACTTTTTAGTTGGGTTCGTATTTCTACACGGACTTTTAGTTGGGTTCGTAATTTTACCCGGAGTTTTAGTTGGGTTCGTAATTTTACCCGGAGTTTTAGTTGGGTTAGTAATTTTACCCGGAGTTTTACTTGGGTTCGTAATTTTACCCGGAGTTTTACTTGGGTTCGTAATTTTACCCTGAGTTTTAGTTGGGTTCGTAATTTTACCCGGAGTTTTAGTTGGGTTCGTAATTTTACCCGGACTTTTTAGTTGGGTTCGTATTTTTTACCCGGACCTTTAGTTGGGTTCGTAATTTTACCCGGAGTTTTAGTTGGGTTCGTAATTTTACCCGGAGTTTTAGTTGAGTTCGTAATTTTACCCGGAGTTTTAGTTGGGTTCGTAATTTTACCCGGACTTTTTAGTTGGGTTCGCAATTTTACCCGGACTTTTTAGTTGGGTTCGTATTTTTTACCCGGAGTTTTAGTTGGGTTCGTAATTTTACCCGGAGTTTTAGTTGGGTTCGTAATTTTACCCGGACTTTTTAGTTGTGTTGGTAATTTTACCCTGAGTTTTAGTTGGGTTCATATTTTTTACCGGACTTTTTAGTTGGGTTCGTATTTTTTACCCGGAGTTTTAGTTGGGTTCGTATTTTTTACCCGGAGTTTTAGTTGGGTTCGTATTTTTACCCGGAGTTTTAGTTGGGTTCGTATTTTTACCCGGAGTTTTAGTTGGGTTCGTATTTTTTACCCGGACTTTTTAGTTGGGTTAGTATTTTTGCCCGGAGTTTTAGTTGGGTTCGTATTTTTTAGCCGGAGTTTTAGTTGGGTTCGTATTTTTTACCCGGAGTTTTAGTTGGGTTCGTATTTTTACCCGGAGTTTTAGTTGGGTTCGTATTTTTACTCGGAGTTTTAGTTGGGTTCGTATTTTTTACCCGGAGTTTTAGTTGGGTTCGTATTTTTACCCGGAGTTTTAGTTGGGTTCGTAATTTTACCCGGACTTTTTAGTTGGGTGCGAATTTTTTACCCGGACTTTTAATTGGGTTCATAATTTTACCCGGAGTTTTAGTTGGGTTCGTAATTTTACCCGGACTTTTTAGTTGGGTTCGTATTTTTTACCCGGACTTTTAGTTGGGTTCGTAATTTTACCCGGAGTTTTAGTTGGGTTCGTAATTTTACCCGGAGTTTTAGTTGGGTTCGTAATTTTACCCGGAGTCGTGAGTTAATAGTTGGGTTCGTATTTTTACCCGGACTTTTAGTTCGGTTCGTAATTTTACCCGGAGTTTTAGTTGGGTTCGTAATTTTACCCGGAGTTTTAGTTGGGTTCGTAATTTTACCCGGAGTTTTACTTGGGTTCGTAATTTTACCCGGAGTTTTACTTGGGTTCGTAATTTTACCCGGAGTTTTAGTTGGGTTCGTAATTTTACCCGGAGTTTTAGTTGGGTTTGTAATTTTACCCGGGCTTTTTAGTTGGGTTCGTATTTTTTACCCGGACTTTTAGTTGGGTTCGTAATTTTACCCGGAGTTTTAGTTGGGTTCGTAATTTTACCCGGAGTTTTAGTTGAGTTCGTAATTTTACCCGGAGTTTTAGTTGGGTTCGTAATTTTACCCGGACTTTTTAGTTGGGTTCGTAATTTTACCCGGACTTTTTAGTTGGGTTCGAATTTTTTACCCGGAGTTTTACTTGGGTTCGTAATTTTACCCGGAGTTTTAGTTGGGTTCGTAATTTTACCCGGGCTTTTTAGTTGGGTTCGTATTTTTTACCCGGACTTTTAGTTGGGTTCGTAATTTTACCCGGAGTTTTAGTTGGGTTCGTAATTTTACCCTGAGTTTTAGTTGGGTTCGTAATTTTACCCGGAGTTTTAGTTGGGTTCGTAATTTTACCCGGAGTTTTACTTGGGTTCGTAATTTTACCCGGAGTTTTACTTGGGTTCGTAATTTTACCCGGAGTTTTAGTTGGGTTCGTAATTTTACCCGGAGTTTTAGTTGGGTTCGTAATTTTACCCGGACTTTTTAGTTGGGTTCGTATTTTTTACCCGGACTTTTAGTTGGGTTCGTAATTTTACCCGGAGTTTTAGTTGGGTTCGTAATTTTACCCGGAGTTTTAGTTGAGTTCGTAATTTTACCCGGAGTTTTAGTTGGGTTCGTAATTTTACCCGGACTTTTTAGTTGGGTTCGCAATTTTACCCGGACTTTTTAGTTGGGTTCGTATTTTTTACCCGGAGTTTTAGTTGGGTTCGTAATTTTACCCGGAGTTTTAGTTGGGTTCGTAATTTTACCCGGACTTTTTAGTTGTGTTGGTAATTTTACCCGGAGTTTTAGTTGGGTTCGTATTTTTTACCCGGAGTTTTAGTTGGGTTCGTATTTTTTACCCGGAGTTTTAGTTGGGTTCGTATTTTTACCCGGAGTTTTAGTTGGGTTCGTATTTTTACTCGGAGTTTTAGTTGGGTTCGTATTTTTTACCCGGACTTTTTAGTTGGGTTAGTATTTTTGCCCGGAGTTTTAGTTGGGTTCGTATTTTTTAGCCGGAGTTTTAGTTGGGTTCGTATTTTTTACCCGGAGTTTTAGTTGGGTTCGTATTTTTACCCGGAGTTTTAGTTGGGTTCGTATTTTTACTCGGAGTTTTAGTTGGGTTCGTATTTTTTAGCCGGAGTTTTAGTTGGGTTCGTATTTTTACCCGGAGTTTTAGTTGGGTTCGTAATTTTAACCGGACTTTTTAGTTGGGTTCGAATTTTTTACCCGGACTTTTAATTGGGTTCATAATTTTACCCGGAGTTTTAGTTGGGTTCGTAATTTTACCCGGGCTTTTTAGTTGGGTTCGTATTTTTTACCCGGACTTTTAGTTGGGTTCGTAATTTTACCCGGAGTTTTAGTTGGGTTCGTAATTTTACCCGGAGTTTTAGTTGAGTTCGTAATTTTACCCGGAGTTTTAGTTGGGTTCGTAATTTTACCCGGACTTTTTAGTTGGGTTCGTAATTTTACCCGGACTTTTTAGTTGGGTTCGTATTTTTTACCCGGACTTTTAGTTGGGTTCGTAATTTTACCCGGAGTTTTAGTTGGGTTCGTATTTTTACCCGGAGTTTTAGTTGGGTTCGTATTTTTACCCGGAGTTTTAGTTGGGTTCGTATTTTTTACCCGGACTTTTCAGTTGGGTTAGTATTTTTGCCCGGAGTTTTAGTTGGGTTCGTATTTTTTTACCCGGAGCTTTAGTTGGGTTCTAAATGTTACCCGGACTTTTTTGTTTGGTTCGTTTTTTTTACCCGGAGTTTTAGTTGGGTTCGTAATTTTACCCGGAGTTTTAGTTGAGTTCGTAAGTTTACCCGGAGTTTTAGTTGGGTTAGTAATTTTACCCAGACTTTTTATTTGGGTTCGTAATTTTACCCGGACTTTTTAGTTGGGTTCGTAATTTTACCCGGAGTTTTAGTTGGGTTCGTAATTTTACCCGGAGTTTTACTTGGGTTCGTAATTTTACCCGGACTTTTTAGTTGGGTTCGTATTTTTTACCCGGACTTTTAGTTGGGTTCGTAATTTTACCCGGAGTTTTAGTTGGGTTCGTAATTTTACCCGGAGCTTTAGTTGGGTTCGTAATTTTACCCGGACTTTTTAGTTGGGTTCGTATTTCTTACCCGGACTTTTAGTTGGGTTCGTAATTTTACCCGGAGTTTTAGTTGGGTTCGTAATTTTACCCGGAGTTTTAGTTAAGTTCGTAATTTTACCCGGAGTTTTAGTTGGGTTCGTAATTTTACCCGGACTTTTTAGTTGGGTTCGTAATTTTACCCGGACTTTTTACTTGGGTTCGTAAATTTACCCGGACTTTTTAGTTGGGTTCGTAATTTTACCCGGAGTTTTAGTTGGGTTCGTAATTTTACCCGGACTTTTTAGTTGGGTTCGAATTTTTTACCCGGACTTTTAGTTGGGTTCATAATTTTACCCGGAGTTTTAGTTGGGTTCGTAATTTTACCCGGACCTTTTAGTTGGGTTCGTATTTTGTACCCGGACTTTTAGTTGGGTTCGTAATTTTACCCGGAGTTTTAGTTGGGTTCGTAATTTTACCCGGAGTTTTAGTTGGGTTTGTAATTTTACCCGGAGTCTTGAGTTACCCGGACTTTTTAGTTGGGTTCTTATTTTTACCCGGACTTTTAGTTGGGTTCGTAATTTTACCCGGAGTTTTAGTTGGGTTCGTAATTTTACCCGGAGTTTTAGTTGGGTTCGTAATTTTACCCGGAGTTTTACTTGGGTTCGTAATTTTACCCGGAGTTTTACTTGGGTTCGTAATTTTACCCGGCGTTTTAGTTGGGTTCGTAATTTTACCCGGAGTTTTAGTTGGGTTCGTAATTTTACCCGGACTTTTTAGTTGGGTTCGTATTTTTTACCCGGACTTTTAGTTGGGTTCGTAATTTTACCCGGAGTTTTAGTTGGGTTCGTAATTTTACCCGGAGTTTTAGTTAAGTTCGTAATTTTACCCGGAGTTTTAGTTGGGTTCGTAATTTTACCCGGACTTTTTAGTTGGGTTCGCAATTTTACCCGGACTTTTTAGTTGGGTTCGTATTTTTTACCCGGAGTTTTAGTTGGGTTCGTAATTTTACCCGGAGTTTTAGTTGGGTTCGTAATTTTACCCGGACTTTTTAGTTGTGTTGGTAATTTTACCCGGAGTTTTAGTTGGGTTCATATTTTTTACCGGACTTTTTAGTTGGGTTCGTATTTTTTACCCGGAGTTTTAGTTGGGTTCGTATTTTTTACCCGGAGTTTTAGTTGGGTTCGTATTTTTACCCGGAGTTTTAGTTGGGTTCGTATTTTTACCCGGAGTTTTAGTTGGGTTCGTATTTTTTACCCGGACTTTTTAGTTGGGTTAGTATTTTTGCCCGGAGTTTTAGTTGGGTTCGTATTTTTTAGCCGGAGTTTTAGTTGGGTTCGTATTTTTTACCCGGAGTTTTAGTTGGGTTCGTATTTTTACCCGGAGTTTTAGTTGGGTTCGTATTTTTACTCGGAGTTTTAGTTGGGTTCGTATTTTTTACCCGGAGTTTTAGTTGGGTTCGTATTTTTACCCGGAGTTTTAGTTGGGTTCGTAATGTAACCCGGAGTTTTAGTTGGGTTCGTATTTTTACTCGGAGTTTTAGTTGGGTTCGTATTTTTTACCCGGACTTTTTAGTTGGGTTAGTATTTTTGCCCGGAGTTTTAGTTGGGTTCGTATTTTTTAGCCGGAGTTTTAGTTGGGTTCGTATTTTTTACCCAGAGTTTTAGTTGGGTTCGTATTTTTACCCGGAGTTTTAGTTGGGTTCGTATTTTTACTCGGAGTTTTAGTTGGGTTCGTATTTTTTACCCGGAGTTTTAGTTGGGTTCGTAATTTTACCCGGAGTTTTAGTTGGGTTCGTAATTTTACCCGGAGTTTTAGTTGGGTTCGTAATTTTACCCGGAGTTTTAGTTGGGTTCGTAATTTTACCCGGACTTTTTAGTTGGGTTCGTATTTTTTACCCGGACTTTTAGTTGGGTTCGTAATTTTACCCGGAGTTTTAGTTGGGTTCGTAATTTTACCCGGAGTTTTAGTTGAGTTCGTAATTTTACCCGGAGTTTTAGTTGGGTTCGTAATTTTACCCGGACTTTTTAGTTGGGTTCGCAATTTTACCCGGACTTTTTAGTTGGGTTCGTATTTTTTACCCGGAGTTTTAGTTGGGTTCGTAATTTTACCCGGAGTTTTAGTTGGGTTCGTAATTTTACCCGGACTTTTTAGTTGTGTTGGTAATTTTACCCGGAGTTTTAGTTGGGTTCATATTTTTTACCGGACTTTTTAGTTGGGTTCGTATTTTTACCCGGAGTTTTAGTTGGGTTCGTATTTTTTACCCGGAGTTTTAGTTGGGTTCGTATTTTTACCCGGAGTTTTAGTTGGGTTCGTATTTTTACTCGGAGTTTTAGTTGGGTTCGTATTTTTTACCCGGACTTTTTAGTTGGGTTAGTATTTTTGCCCGGAGTTTTAGTTGGGTTCGTATTTTTTAGCCGGAGTTTTAGTTGGGTTCGTATTTTTTACCCGGAGTTTTAGTTGGGTTCGTATTTTTACCCGGAGTTTTAGTTGGGTTCGTATTTTTACTCGGAGTTTTAGTTGGGTTCGTATTTTTTACCCGGAATTTTAGTTGGGTTCGTATTTTTACCCGGAGTTTTAGTTGGGTTCGTAATTTTACCCGGACTTTTTAGTTGGGTTCGAATTTTTTACCCGGAGTTTTAATTGGGTTCATAATTTTACCCGGAGTTTTAGTTGGGTTCGTAATTTTACCCGGACTTTTTAGTTGGGTTCGTATTTTTTACCCGGACTTTTAGTTGGGTTCGTAATTTTACCGGGAGTTTTAGTTGGGTTCGTAATTTTACCCGGAGTTTTAGTTGGGTTCGTAATTTTACCCGGACTTTTTAGTTGGGTTCGTATTTTTTAGCCGGAGTTTTAGTTGGGTTCGTATTTTTTACCCGGAGTTTTAGTTGGGTTCGTATTTTTACCCGGAGTTTTAGTTGGGTTCGTATTTTTACTCGGAGTTTTAGTTGGGTTCGTATTTTTTACCCGGAGTTTTAGTTGGGTTCGTATTTTTACCCGGAGTTTTAGTTGGGTTCGTAATGTAACCCGGAGTTTTAGTTGGGTTCGTATTTTTACTCGGAGTTTTAGTTGGGTTCGTATTTTTTACCCGGACTTTTTAGTTGGGTTAGTATTTTTGCCCGGAGTTTTAGTTGGGTTCGTATTTTTTAGCCGGAGTTTTAGTTGGGTTCGTATTTTTTACCCAGAGTTTTAGTTGGGTTCGTATTTTTACCCGGAGTTTTAGTTGGGTTCGTATTTTTACTCGGAGTTTTAGTTGGGTTCGTATTTTTTACCCGGAGTTTTAGTTGGGTTCGTAATTTTACCCGGAGTTTTAGTTGGGTTCGTAATTTTACCCGGAGTTTTAGTTGGGTTCGTAATTTTACCCGGAGTTTTAGTTGGGTTCGTAATTTTACCCGGAGTTTTAGTTGGGTTCGTAATTTTACCCGGACTTTTTAGTTGGGTTCGCAATTTTACCCGGACTTTTTAGTTGGGTTCGTATTTTTTACCCGGAGTTTTAGTTGGGTTCGTAATTTTACCCGGAGTTTTAGTTGGGTTCGTAATTTTACCCGGACTTTTTAGTTGTGTTGGTAATTTTACCCGGAGTTTTAGTTGGGTTCATATTTTTTACCGGACTTTTTAGTTGGGTTCGTATTTTTACCCGGAGTTTTAGTTGGGTTCGTATTTTTTACCCGGAGTTTTAGTTGGGTTCGTATTTTTACCCGGAGTTTTAGTTGGGTTCGTATTTTTACTCGGAGTTTTAGTTGGGTTCGTATTTTTTACCCGGACTTTTTAGTTGGGTTAGTATTTTTGCCCGGAGTTTTAGTTGGGTTCGTATTTTTTAGCCGGAGTTTTAGTTGGGTTCGTATTTTTTACCCGGAGTTTTAGTTGGGTTCGTATTTTTACCCGGAGTTTTAGTTGGGTTCGTATTTTTACTCGGAGTTTTAGTTGGGTTCGTATTTTTTACCCGGAGTTTTAGTTGGGTTCGTATTTTTACCCGGAGTTTTAGTTGGGTTCGTAATTTTACCCGGACTTTTTAGTTGGGTTCGAATTTTTTACCCGGACTTTTAATTGGGTTCATAATTTTACCCGGAGTTTTAGTTGGGTTCGTAATTTTACCCGGACTTTTTAGTTGGGTTCGTATTTTTTACCCGGACTTTTAGTTGGGTTCGTAATTTTACCGGGAGTTTTAGTTGGGTTCGTAATTTTACCCGGAGTTTTAGTTGGGTTCGTAATTTTACCCGGACTTTTTAGTTGGGTTCGTATTTTTTACCCGGAGTTTTAGTTGGGTTCGTATTTTTACCCGGAGTTTTAGTTGGGTTCGTATTTTTACCCGGAGTTTTAGTTGGGTTCGTATTTTTACTCGGAGTTTTAGTTGGGTTCGTATTTTTACCCGGACTTTTAGTTGGGTTCGTAATTTTACCCGGAGTTTTAGTTGGGTTCGTAATTTTACCCGGAGTTTTAGTTGGGTTCGTAATTTTACCCGAAGTTTTACTTGGGTTCGTAATTTTACCCGGAGTTTTACTTGGGTTCTTAATTTTACCCGGAGTTTTAGTTGGGTTCGTAATTTTACCCGGAGTTTTAGTTGGGTTCGTAATTTTACCCGGGCTTTTTAGTTGGGTTCGTATTTTTTACACGGACTTTTAGTTGGGTTCGTAATTTTACCCGGAGTTTTAGTTGGGTTCGTAATTTTACCCGGAGTTTTAGTTGAGTTCGTAATTTTACCCGGAGTTTTAGTTGGGTTCGTAATTTTACCCGGACTTTTTAGTTGGGTTCGTAATTTTACCCGGACTTTTTAGTTGGGTTCGTATTTTTTACCCGGAGTTTTAGTTGGGTTCGTAATTTTACCCGGAGTTTTAGTTGGGTTCGTAATTTTACCCGGACTTTTTAGTTGGGTTCGTATTTTTTACCCGGACTTTTAGTTGGGTTCGTAATTTTACCCGGAGTTTTAGTTGGGTTCGAATTTTTTACCCGGAGTTTTAGTTGGGTTCGTATTTTTTACCCGGAGTTTTAGTTGGGTTCGTATTTTTACCCGGAGTTTTAGTTGTGTTGGTAATTTTACCCGGAGTTTTAGTTGGGTTCATATTTTTTACCCGGAGTTTTAGTTGGGATCGTATTTTTACCCGGAGTTTTAGTTGGGTTCGTAATTTTACCCGGAGTTTTACTTGGGTTCGTAATTTTACCCGGAGTTTTACTTCGGTTCGTAATTTTACCCGGAGTTTTACTTGGGTTCGTAATTTTATCCGGAGTTTTAGTTGGGTTCGTAATTTTACCCGGAGTTTTAGTTGGGTTCGTAATTTTACCCGGACTTTTTAGTTGGGTTCGTATTTTTTACCCGGACTTTTAGTTGGGTTCGTAATTTTACCCGGAGTTTTAGTTGGGTTCGTAATTTTACCCGGAGTTTTAGTTGAGTTCGTAATTTTACCCGGAGTTTTATTTGGGTTCGTAATTTTACCCGGACTTTTTAGTTGGGTTCGCAATTTTACCCGGGCTTTTTAGTTGGGTTCGTATTTTTTACCCGGAGTTTTAGTTGGGTTCGTAATTTTACCCGGAGTTTTAGTTGGGTTCGTAATTTTACCCGGACTTTTTAGTTGTGTTGGTAATTTTACCCGGAGTTTTAGTTGGGTTCATATTTTTTACCGGACTTTTTAGTTGGGTTCGTATTTTTTACCCGGAGTTTTAGTTGGGTTCGTATTTTTTACCCGGAGTTTTAGTTGGGTTCGTATTTTTACCCGGAGTTTTAGTTGGGTTCGTATTTTTACCCGGAGTTTTAGTTGGGTTCGTAATTTTACCCGGACTTTTTAGTTGGGTTCGTATTTTTTACCCGGACTTTTAGTTGGGTTCGTAATTTTACCGGGAGTTTTAGTTGGGTTCGTAATTTTACCCGGAGTTTTAGTTGGGTTCGTAATTTTACCCGGACTTTTTAGTTGGGTTCGTATTTTTTACCCGGAGTTTTAGTTGGGTTCGTATTTTTACTCGGAGTTTTAGTTGGGTTCGTATTTTTTACCCGGAGTTTTAGTTGGGTTCGTATTTTTACTCGGAGTTTTAGTTGGGTTCGTATTTTTACCCGGACTTTTAGTTGGGTTCGTAATTTTACCCGGAGTTTTAGTTGGGTTCGTAATTTTACCCGGAGTTTTAGTTGGGTTCGTAATTTTACCCGAAGTTTTACTTGGGTTCGTAATTTTACCCGGAGTTTTACTTGGGTTCTTAATTTTACCCGGAGTTTTAGTTGGGTTCGTAATTTTACCCGGAGTTTTAGTTGGGTTCGTAATTTTACCCGGGCTTTTTAGTTGGGTTCGTATTTTTTACACGGACTTTTAGTTGGGTTCGTAATTTTACCCGGAGTTTTAGTTGGGTTCGTAATTTTACCCGGAGTTTTAGTTGAGTTCGTAATTTTACCCGGAGTTTTAGTTGGGTTCGTAATTTTACCCGGACTTTTTAGTTGGGTTCGTAATTTTACCCGGACTTTTTAGTTGGGTTCGTATTTTTTACCCGGAGTTTTAGTTGGGTTCGTAATTTTACCCGGAGTTTTAGTTGGGTTCGTAATTTTACCCGGACTTTTTAGTTGGGTTCGTATTTTTTACCCGGACTTTTAGTTGGGTTCGTAATTTTACCCGGAGTTTTAGTTGGGTTCGAATTTTTTACCCGGAGTTTTAGTTGGGTTCGTATTTTTTACCCGGAGTTTTAGTTGGGTTCGTATTTTTACCCGGAGTTTTAGTTGTGTTGGTAATTTTACCCGGAGTTTTAGTTGGGTTCATATTTTTTACCCGGAGTTTTAGTTGGGATCGTATTTTTACCCGGAGTTTTAGTTGGGTTCGTAATTTTACCCGGAGTTTTACTTGGGTTCGTAATTTTACCCGGAGTTTTACTTCGGTTCGTAATTTTACCCGGAGTTTTACTTGGGTTCGTAATTTTATCCGGAGTTTTAGTTGGGTTCGTAATTTTACCCGGAGTTTTAGTTGGGTTCGTAATTTTACCCGGACTTTTTAGTTGGGTTCGTATTTTTTACCCGGACTTTTAGTTGGGTTCGTAATTTTACCCGGAGTTTTAGTTGGGTTCGTAATTTTACCCGGAGTTTTAGTTGAGTTCGTAATTTTACCCGGAGTTTTATTTGGGTTCGTAATTTTACCCGGACTTTTTAGTTGGGTTCGCAATTTTACCCGGACTTTTTAGTTGGGTTCGTATTTTTTACCCGGAGTTTTAGTTGGGTTCGTAATTTTACCCGGAGTTTTAGTTGGGTTCGTAATTTTACCCGGACTTTTTAGTTGTGTTGGTAATTTTACCCGGAGTTTTAGTTGGGTTCATATTTTTTACCGGACTTTTTAGTTGGGTTCGTATTTTTTACCCGGAGTTTTAGTTGGGTTCGTATTTTTTACCCGGAGTTTTAGTTGGGTTCGTATTTTTACCCGGAGTTTTAGTTGGGTTCGTATTTTTACCCGGAGTTTTAGTTGGGTTCGTATTTTTACTCGGAGTTTTAGTTGGGTTCGTATTTTTTACCCGGACTTTTTAGTTGGGTTAGTATTTTTGCCCGGAGTTTTAGTTGGGTTCGTATTTTTTAGCCGGAGTTTTAGTTGGGTTCGTATTTTTTACCCGGAGTTTTAGTTGGGTTCGTATTTTTACCCGGAGTTTTAGTTGGGTTCGTATTTTTACTCGGAGTTTTAGTTGGGTTCGTATTTTTTACCCGGAGTTTTAGTTGGGTTCGTATTTTTACCCGGAGTTTTAGTTGGGTTCGTAATTTTACCCGGACTTTTTAGTTGGGTTCGAATTTTTTACCCGGACTTTTAATTGGGTTCATAATTTTACCCGGAGTTTTAGTTGGGTTCGTAATTTTACCCGGACTTTTTAGTTGGGTTCGTATTTTTTACCCGGACTTTTAGTTGGGTTCGAAATTTTACCGGGAGTTTTAGTTGGGTTCGTAATTTTACCCGGAGTTTTAGTTGGGTTCGTAATTTTACCCGGAGTCTTGAGTTAATAGTTGGGTTCGTATTTTTACCCGGACTTTTAGTTGGGTTCGTAATTTTACCCGGAGTTTTAGTTGGGTTCGTAATTTTACCCGGAGTTTTAGTTGGGTTCGTAATTTTACCCGGAGTTTTACTTGGGTTCGTAATTTTACCCGGAGTTTTACTTGGGTTCGTAATTTTACCCGGAGTTTTAGTTGGGTTCGTAATTTTACCCGGAGTTTTAGTTGGGTTCGTAATTTTACCCGGGCTTTTTAGTTGGGTTCGTATTTTTTACCCGGACTTTTAATTGGGTTCGTAATTTTACCCGGAGTTTTAGTTGGGTTCGTAATTTTACCCGGAGTTTTAGTTGAGTTCGTAATTTTACCCGGAGTTTTAGTTGGGTTCGTAATTTTACCCGTACTTTTTACTTGGGTTCGTAATTTTACCCGGACTTTTTAGTTGGGTTCGTATTTTTTACCCGGAGTTTTAGTTGGGTTCGTAATTTTACCCGGAGTTTTAGTTGGGTTCGTAATTTTACCCGGACTTTTTAGTTGGGTTCGTATTTTTTACCCGGACTTTTAGTTGGGTTCGTAATTTTACCCGGAGTTTTAGTTGGGTTCGAATTTTTTACCCGGAGTTTTAGTTGGGTTCGTATTTTTTACCTGGAGTTTTAGTTGGGTTCGTATTTTTACCCGGAGTTTTAGTTGTGTTGGTAATTTTACCCGGAGTTTTAGTTGGGTTCATATTTTTTACCCGGAGTTTTAGTTGGGTTCGTATTTTTACCCGGAGTTTAAGTTGGGTTCGTAATTTTACCCGGAGTTTTACTTGGGTTCGTAATTTTGCCCGGAGTTTTACTTGGGTTCGTAATTTTACCCGGAGTTTTACTTGGGTTCGTAATTTTACCCGGAGTTTTAGTTGGGTTCGTAATTTTACCCGGAGTTTTAGTTGGGTTCGTAATTTTACCCGGACTTTTTAGTTGGGTTCGTATTTTTTACCCGGACTTTTAGTTGGGTTCGTAATTTTACCCGGAGTTTTAGTTGGGTTCGTAATTTTACCCGGAGTTTTAGTTGAGTTCGTAATTTTACCCGGAGTTTAAGTTGGGTTCGTAATTTTACCCGGACTTTTTAGTTGGGTTCGCAATTTTACCCGGACTTTTTAGTTGGGTTCGTATTTTTTACCCGGAGTTTTAGTTGAGTTCGTAATTTTACCCGGAGTTTTAGTTGGGTTCGTAATTTTACCCGTACTTTTTACTTGGGTTCGTAATTTTACCCGGACTTTTTAGTTGGGTTCGTATTTTTTACCCGGAGTTTTAGTTGGGTTCGTAATTTTACCCGGAGTTTTAGTTGGGTTCGTAATTTTACCCGGACTGTTTAGTTGGGTTCGTATTTTTTACCCGGACTTTTAGTTGGGTTCGTAATTTTACCCGGAGTTTTAGTTGGGTTCGAATTTTTTACCCGGAGTTTTAGTTGGGTTCGTATTTTTTACCTGGAGTTTTAGTTGGGTTCGTATTTTTACCCGGAGTTTTAGTTGTGTTGGTAATTTTACCCGGAGTTTTAGTTGGGTTCATATTTTTTACCCGGAGTTTTAGTTGGGTTCGTATTTTTACCCGGAGTTTTAGTTGGGTTCGTAATTTTACCCGGAGTTTTACTTGGGTTCGTAATTTTACCCGGAGTTTTACTTGGGTTCGTAATTTTACCCGGAGTTTTACTTGGGTTCGTAATTTTACCCGGAGTTTTAGTTGGGTTCGTAATTTTACCCGGAGTTTTAGTTGGGTTCGTAATTTTACCCGGACTTTTTAGTTGGGTTCGTATTTTTTACCCGGACTTTTAGTTGGGTTCGTAATTTTACCCGGAGTTTTAGTTGGGTTCGTAATTTTACCCGGAGTTTTAGTTGAGTTCGTAATTTTACCCGGAGTTTTAGTTGGGTTCGTAATTTTACCCGGACTTTTTAGTTGGGTTCGCAATTTTACCCGGACTTTTTAGTTGGGTTCGTATTTTTTACCCGGAGTTTTAGTTGGGTTCGTAATTTTACCCGGAGTTTTAGTTGGGTTCGTATTTTTACCCGGAGTTTTAGTTGGGTTCGTAATTTTACCCGGAGTTTTACTTGGGTTCGTAATTTTACCCGGAGTTTTAGTTGGGTTCGTAATTTTACCCGGAGTTTTAGTTGGGTTCGTAATTTTACCCGGACTTTTTAGTTGGGTTCGTATTTTTTACCCGGACTTTTAGTTGGGTTCGTAATTTTACCCGGAGTTTTAGTTGGGTTCGTAATTTTACCCGGACTTTTTAGTTGGGTTCGCAATTTTACCCGGACTTTTTAGTTGGGTTCGTATTTTTTACCCGGAGTTTTAGTTGGGTTCGTAATTTTACCCGGAGTTTTAGTTGGGTTCGTAATTTTACCCGGACTTTTTAGTTGTGTTGGTAATTTTACCCGGAGTTTTAGTTGAGTTCATATTTTTTACCGGACTTTTTAGTTGGGTTCGTATTTTTTACCCGGAGTTTTAATTGGGTTCGTATTTTTTACCCGGAGTTTTAGTTGGGTTCGTATTTTTACCCGGAGTTTTAGTTGGGTTCGTATTTTTACCCGGAGTTTTAGTTGGGTTCGTATTTTTTACCCGGACTTTTTAGTTGGGTTAGTATTTTTGTCCGGAGTTTTAGTTGGGTTCGTATTTTTTAGCCGGAGTTTTAGTTGGGTTCGTATTTTTTACCCGGAGTTTTAGTTGGGTTCGTATTTTTACCCGGAGTTTTAGTTGGGTTCGTATTTTTACTCGGAGTTTTAGTTGGGTTCGTATTTTTTACCCGGAGTTTTAGTTGGGTTCGTATTTTTACCCGGAGTTTTAGTTGGGTTCGTAATTTTACCCGGACTTTTTAGTTGGGTTCGAATTTTTTACCCGGACTTTTAATTGGGTTCATAATTTTACCCGGAGTTTTAGTTGGGTTCGTAATTTTACCCGGACTTTTTAGTTGGGTTCGTATTTTTTACCCGGACTTTTAGTTGGGTTCGTAATTTTACCGGGACTTTTAGTTGGGTTCGTAATTTTACCCGGAGTTTTAGTTGGGTTCGTAATTTTACCCGGAGTCTTGAGTTAATAGTTGGGTTCGTATTTTTACCCGGACTTTTAGTTGGGTTCGTAATTTTACCCGGAGTTTTAGTTGGGTTCGTAATTTTACCCGGAGTTTTAGTTGGGTTCGTATTTTTACCCGGAGTTTTAGTTGGGTTCGTATTTTTTACCCGGACTTTTTAGTTGGGTTCGTATTTTTTACCCGGAGTTTTAGTTGGGTTCGTAATTTTACCCGGAGTTTTAGTTGGGTTCGTAATTTAACCCGGACTTTTTAGTTGTGTTGGTAATTTTACCCGGAGTTTTAGTTGGGTTCATATTTTTTACCGGACTTTTTAGTTGGGTTCGTATTTTTTACCCGGAGTTTTAGTTGGGTTCGTATTTTTTACCCGGAGTTTTAGTTGGGTTCGTATTTTTACCCGGAGTTTTAGTTGGGTTCGTATTTTTACCCGGAGTTTTAGTTGGGTTCGTATTTTTTACCCGGACTTTTTAGTTGGGTTCGTATTTTTTACCCGGACTTTTAGTTGGGTTCGTAATTTTACCCGGAGTTTTAGTTGGGTTCGTAATTTTACCCGGAGTTTTACTTGGGTTCGTAATTTTACCCGGAGTTTTACTTGGGTTCGTAATTTTACCCGGAGTTGTAGTTGGGTTCGTAATTTTACCCGGAGTTTTAGTTGGGTTCGTAATTTTACCCGGGCTTTTTAGTTGGGTTCGTATTTTTTACCCGGACTTTTAGTTGGGTTCGTAATTTTACCCGGAGTTTTAGTTGGGTTCGTAATTTTACCCGGAGTTTTAGTTGAGTTCGTAATTTTACCCGGAGTTTTAGTTGGGTTCGTAATTTTACCCGGACTTTTTAGTTGGGTTCGTAATTTTACCCGGACTTTTTAGTTGGGTTCGTATATTTTACCCGGAGTTTTAGTTGGGTTCGTAATTTTACCCGGAGTTTTAGTTGGGTTCGTAATTTTACCCGGACTTTTTAGTTGGGTTCGTATTTTTTACCCGGACTTTTAGTTGGGTTCGTAATTTTACCCGGAGTTTTAGTTGGGTTCGAATTTTTTACCCGGAGTTTTAGTTGGGTTCGTATTTTTTACCCGGAGTTTTAGTTGGGTTCGTATTTTTACCCGGAGTTTTAGTTGTGTTGGTAATTTTACCCGGAGTTTTAGTTGGGTTCATATTTTTTACCCGGAGTTTTAGTTGGGTTCGTATTTTTACCCGGAGTTTTAGTTGGGTTCGTAATTTTACCCGGAGTTTTACTTGGGTTCGTAATTTTACCCGGAGTTTTACTTGGGTTCGTAATTTTACCCGGAGTTTTACTTGGGTTCGTAATTTTACCCGGAGTTTTAGTTGGGTTCGTAATTTTACCCGGAGTTTTAGTTGGGTTCGTAATTTTACCCGGACTTTTTAGTTGGGTTCGTATTTTTTACCCGGACTTTTAGTTGGGTTCGTAATTTTACCCGGAGTTTTACTTGGGTTCGTAATTTTACCCGGAGTTTTACTTGGGTTCGTAATTTTACCCGGAGTTTTACTTGGGTTCGTAATTTTACCCGGAGTTTTAGTTGGGTTCGTAATTTTACCCGGAGTTTTAGTTGGGTTCGTATTTTTTACCCGGACTTTTTAGTTGGGTTCGTATTTTTTACCCGGACTTTTAGTTGGGTTCGTAATTTTACCCGGAGTTTTAGTTGGGTTCGTAATTTTACCCGGAGTTTTACTTGGGTTCGTAATTTTACCCGGAGTTTTACTTGGGTTCGTAATTTTACCCGGAGTTTTAGTTGGGTTCGTAATTTTACCCGGAGTTTTAGTTGGGTTCGTAATTTTACCCGGGCTTTTTAGTTGGGTTCGTATTTTTTACCCGGACTTTTAGTTGGGTTCGTAATTTTACCCGGAGTTTTAGTTGGGTTCGTAATTTTACCCGGAGTTTTAGTTGAGTTCGTAATTTTACCCGGAGTTTTAGTTGGGTTCGTAATTTTACCCGGACTTTTTAGTTGGGTTCGTAATTTTACCCGGACTTTTTAGTTGGGTTCGTATATTTTACCCGGAGTTTTAGTTGGGTTCGTAATTTTACCCGGAGTTTTAGTTGGGTTCGTAATTTTACCCGGCCTTTTTAGTTGGGTTCGTATTTTTTACCCGGACTTTTAGTTGGGTTCGTAATTTTACCCGGAGTTTTAGTTGGGTTCGAATTTTTTACCCGGAGTTTTAGTTGGGTTCGTATTTTTTACCCGGAGTTTTAGTTGGGTTCGTATTTTTACCCGGAGTTTTAGTTGTGTTGGTAATTTTACCCGGAGTTTTAGTTGGGTTCATATTTTTTACCCGGAGTTTTAGTTGGGTTCGTATTTTTACCCGGAGTTTTAGTTGGGTTCGTAATTTTACCCGGAGTTTTACTTGGGTTCGTAATTTTACCCGGAGTTTTACTTGGGTTCGTAATTTTACCCGGAGTTTTACTTGGGTTCGTAATTTTACCCGGAGTTTTAGTTGGGTTCGTAATTTTACCCGGAGTTTTAGTTGGGTTCGTAATTTTACACGGACTTTTTAGTTGGGTTCGTATTTTTTACCCGGACTTTTAGTTGGGTTCGTAATTTTACCCGGAGTTTTAGTTGGGTTCGTAATTTTACCCGGAGTTTTAGTTGAGTTCGTAATTTTACCCGGAGTTTTAGTTGGGTTCGTAATTTTACCCGGACTTTTTAGTTGGGTTCGCAATTTTACCCGGACTTTTTAGTTGGGTTCGTATTTTTTACCCGGAGTTTTAGTTGGGTTCGTAATTTTACCCGGAGTTTTAGTTGGGTTCGTAATTTTACCCGGACTTTTTAGTTGTGTTGGTAATTTTACCCGGAGTTTTAGTTGGGTTCACATTTTTTACCGGACTTTTTAGTTGCGTTCGTATTTTTTACCCGGAGTTTTAGTTGGGTTCGTATTTTTTACCCGGAGTTTTAGTTGGGTTCGTATTTTTACCCGGAGTTTTAGTTGGGTTCGTATTTTTACCCGGAGTTTTAGTTGGGTTCGTATTTTTACTCGGAGTTTTAGTTGGGTTCGTATTTTTTACCCGGACTTTTTAGTTGGGTTAGTATTTTTGCCCGGAGTTTTAGTTGGGTTCGTATTTTTTAGCCGGAGTTTCAGTTGGGTTCGTATTTTTTACCCGGAGTTTTAGTTGGGTTCGTATTTTTACCCGGAGTTTTAGTTGGGTTCGTATTTTTACTCGGAGTTTTAGTTGGGTTCGTATTTTTTACCCGGAGTTTTAGTTGGGTTCGTATTTTTACCCGGAGTTTTAGTTGGGTTCGTAATTTTACCCGGACTTTTTAGTTGGGTTCGAATTTTTTACCCGGACTTTTAATTGGGTTCATAATTTTACCCGGAGTTTTAGTTGGGTTCGTAATTTTACCCGGACTTTTTAGTTGGGTTCGTATTTTTTACCCGGACTTTTAGTTGGGTTCGTAATTTTACCGGGAGTTTTAGTTGGGTTCGTAATTTTACCCGGAGTTTTAGTTGGGTTCGTAATTTTACCCGGAGTCTTGAGTTAATAGTTGGCTTCGTATTTTTACCCGGAGTTTTAGTTGGGTTCGAATTTTTTACCCGGAGTTTTAGTTGGGTTCGTATTTTTTACCCGGAGTTTTAGTTGGGTTCGTATTTTTACCCGGAGTTTTAGTTGTGTTGGTAATTTTACCCGGAGTTTTAGTTGGGTTCATATTTTTTACCCGGAGTTTTAGTTATGTTCGTATTTTTACCCGGAGTTTTAGTTGGGTTCGTAATTTTACCCGGAGTTTTACTTGGGTTCGTAATTTTACCCGGAGTTTTACTTGGGTTCGTAATTTTACCCGGAGTTTTACTTGGGTTCGTAATTTTACCCGGAGTTTTAGTTGGGTTCGTAATTTTACCCGGAGTTTTAGTTGGGTTCGTAATTTTACCCGGACTTTTTAGTTGGGTTCGTATTTTTTACCCGGACTTTTAGTTGGGTTCGTAATTTTACCCGAAGTTTTAGTTGGGTTCGTAATTTTACCCGGAGTTTTAGTTGAGTTCGTAATTTTACCCGGAGTTTTAGTTGGGTTCGTAATTTTACCCGGACTTTTTAGTTGGGTTCGCAATTTTACCCGGACTTTTTAGTTGGGTTCGTATTTTTTACCCGGAGTTTTAGTTGGGTTCGTAATTTTACCCGGAGTTTTAGTTGGGTTCGTAATTTTACCCGGACTTTTTAGTTGTGTTGGTAATTTTACCCGGAGTTTTAGTTGGGTTCACATTTTTTACCGGACTTTTTAGTTGGGTTCGTATTTTTTACCCGGAGTTTTAGTTGGGTTCGTATTTTTTACCCGGAGTTTTAGTTGGGTTCGTATTCTTACCCGGAGTTTTAGTTGGGTTCGTATTTTTACCCGGAGTTTTAGTTGGGTTCGTATTTTTACTCGGAGTTTTAGTTGGGTTCGTATTTTTTACCCGGACTTTTTAGTTGGGTTAGTATTTTTGCCCGGAGTTTTAGTTGGGTTCGTATTTTTTAGCCGGAGTTTTAGTTGGGTTCGTATTTTTTACCCGGAGTTTTAGTTGGGTTCGTATTTTTACCCGGAGTTTTAGTTGGGTTCGTATTTTTACTCGGAGTTTTAGTTGGGTTCGTATTTTTTACCCGGAGTTTTAGTTGGGTTCGTATTTTTACCCGGAGTTTTAGTTGGGTTCGTAATTTTACCCGGACTTTTTAGTTGGGTTCGAATTTTTTACCCGGACTTTTAATTGGGTTCATAATTTTACCCGGAATTTTAGTTGGGTTCGTAATTTTACCCGGACTTTTTAGTTGGGTTCGTATTTTTTACCCGGACTTTTAGTTGGGTTCGTAATTTTACCGGGAGTTTTAGTTGGGTTCGTAATTTTACCCGGAGTTTTAGTTGGGTTCGTAATTTTACCCGGAGTCTTGAGTTAATAGTTGGCTTCGTATTTTTACCCGGACTTTTAGTTGGGTTCGTAATTTTACCCGGAGTTTTAGTTGGGTTCGTAATTTTACCCGGAGTTTTAGTTGGGTTCGTAATTTTACCCGGAGTTTTACTTGGGTTCGTAATTTTACCCGGAGTTTTACTTGGGTTCGTAATTTTACCCGGAGTTTTAGTTGGGTTCGTAATTTTACCCGGAGTTTTAGCTGGGTTCGTAATTTTACCCGGGCTTTTTAGTTGGGTTCGTATTTTTTACCCGGACTTTTAGTTGGGTTCGTAATTTTACCCGGAGTTTTAGTTGGGTTCGTAATTTTACCCGGAGTTTTAGTTGGGTTCGAATTTTTTACCCGGAGTTTTAGTTGGGTTCGTATTTTTACCCGGAGTTTTAGTTGTGTTGGTAATTTTACCCGGAGTTTTAGTTGGGTTCATATTTTTTACCCGGAGTTTTAGTTGGGTTCGTGTTTTTACCCGGAGTTTTAGTTGGGTTCGTAATTTTACCCGGAGTTTTACTTGGGTTCGTAATTTTACCCGGAGTTTTAGTTGGGTTCGTAATTTTACCCGGACTTTTTAGTTGGGTTCGTATTTTTTACCCGGACTTTTAGTTGGGTTCGTAATTTTACCCGGAGTTTTAGTTGGGTTCGTAATTTTACCCGGAGTTTTAGTTGAGTTCGTAATTTTACCCGGAGTTTTAGTTGGGTTCGTAATTTTACCCGGAGTTTTACTTGGGTTCGTAATTTTACCCGGAGTTTTAGTTGGGTTCGTAATTTTACCCGGACTTTTTAGTTGGGTTCGTAATTTTTACCCGGACTTTTAGTTGGGTTCGTAATTTTACCCGGAGTTTTAGTTGGGTTCGTAATTTTACCCGGAGTTTTAGTTGAGTTCGTAATTTTACCCGGAGTTTTAGTTGGGTTCGTAAGTTTACCCGGACTTTTAAGTTGGGTTCGCAATTTTACCCGGACTTTTTAGTTGGGTTCGTATTTTTTACCCGGAGTTTTAGTTGGGTTCGTAATTTTACCCGGAGTTTTAGTTGGGTTCGTAATTTTACCCGGACTTTTTAGTTGTGTTGGTAATTTTACCCGGAGTTTTAGTTGGGTTCATATTTTTTACCGGACTTTTTAGTTGGGTTCGTATTTTTTACCCGGAGTTTTAATTGGGTTCGTATTTTTTACCCGGAGTTTTAGTTGGGTTCGTATTTTTACCCGGAGTTTTAGTTGGGTTCGTATTTTTACCCGGAGTTTTAGTTGGGTTCGTATTTTTTACCCGGACTTTTTAGTTGGGTTAGTATTTTTGTCCGGAGTTTTAGTTGGGTTCGTATTTTTTAGCCGGAGTTTTAGTTGGGTTCGTATTTTTTACCCGGAGTTTTAGTTGGGTTCGTATTTTTACCCGGAGTTTTAGTTGGGTTCGTATTTTTACTCGGAGTTTTAGTTGGGTTCGTATTTTTTACCCGGAGTTTTAGTTGGGTTCGTATTTTTACCCGGAGTTTTAGTTGGGTTCGTAATTTTACCCGGACTTTTTAGTTGGGTTCGAATTTTTTACCCGGACTTTTAATTGGGTTCATAATTTTACCCGGAGTTTTAGTTGGGTTCGTAATTTTACCCGGACTTTTTAGTTGGGTTCGTATTTTTTACCCGGACTTTTAGTTGGGTTCGTAATTTTACCGGGACTTTTAGTTGGGTTCGTAATTTTACCCGGAGTTTTAGTTGGGTTCGTAATTTTACCCGGAGTCTTGAGTTAATAGTTGGGTTCGTATTTTTACCCGGACTTTTAGTTGGGTTCGTAATTTTACCCGGAGTTTTAGTTGGGTTCGTAATTTTACCCGGAGTTTTAGTTGGGTTCGTATTTTTTACCCGGACTTTTTAGTTGGGTTCGTATTTTTTACCCGGAGTTTTAGTTGGGTTCGTAATTTTACCCGGAGTTTTAGTTAGGTTCGTAATTTAACCCGGACTTTTTAGTTGTGTTGGTAATTTTACCCGGAGTTTTAGTTGGGTTCATATTTTTTACCGGACTTTTTAGTTGGGTTCGTATTTTTTACCCGGAGTTTTAGTTGGGTTCGTATTTTTTACCCGGAGTTTTAGTTGGGTTCGTATTTTTACCCGGAGTTTTAGTTGTGTTCGTATTTTTACTCGGAGTTTTAGTTGGGTTCGTATTTTTTACCCGGAGTTTTAGTTGGGTTCGTATTTTTACCCGGAGTTTTAGTTGGGTTCGTAATTTTACCCGGACTTTTTAGTTGGGTTCGAATTTTTTACCCTGACTTTTAATTGGGTTCATAATTTTACCCGGAGTTTTAGTTGGGTTCGTAATTTTACCCGGACTTTTTAGTTGGGTTCGTATTTTTTACCCGGACTTTTAGTTGGGTTCGTAATTTTACCCGGAGTTTTAGTTGGGTTCGTAATTTTACCCGGAGTTTTAGTTGGGTTCGTAATTTTACCCGGAGTCTTGAGTTAATAGTTGGGTTCGTATTTTTACCCGGACTTTTAGTTGGGTTCGTAATTTTACCCGGAGTTTTAGTTGGGTTCGTAATTTTACCCGGAGTTTTAGTTGGGTTCGTAATTTTACCCGGAGTTTTACTTGGGTTCGTAATTTTACCCGGAGTTTTACTTGGGTTCGTAATTTTACCCGGAGTTTTAGTTGGGTTCGTAATTTTACCCGGAGTTTTAGTTGGGTTCGTAATTTTACCCGGGCTTTTTAGTTGGGTTCGTATTTTTTACCCGGACTTTTAGTTGGGTTCGTAATTTTACCCGGAGTTTTAGTTGGGTTCGAATTTTTTATCCGGAGTTTTAGTTGGGTTCGTATTTTTTACCCGGGGTTTTAGCTGGGTTCGTATTTTTACCCGGAGTTTTAGTTGTGTTGGTAATTTTACCCGGAGTTTTAGTTGGGTTCATATTTTTTACCCGGAGTTTTAGTTGGGTTCGTATTTTTTACCCGGAGTTTTAGTTGGGTTCGTATTTTTACCCGGAGTTTTAGTTGTGTTGGTAATTTTACCCGGAGTTTTAGTTGGGTTCATATTTTTTACCCGGAGTTTTAGTTGGGTTCGTATTTTTACCCGGAGTTTTAGTTGGGTTCGTATTTTTTACCCGGACTTTTTAGTTGGGTTAGTATTTTTGCCCGGAGTTTTAGTTGAGTTCGTATTTTTTAGCCGGAGTTTCAGTTGGGTTCGTATTTTTTACCCGGAGTTTTAGTTGGGTTCGTATTTTTACCCGGAGTTTTAGTTGTGTTCGTATTTTTACTCGGAGTTTTAGTTGGGTTCGTATTTTTTACCCGGAGTTTTAGTTGGGTTCGTATTTTTACCCGGAGTTTTAGTTGGGTTCGTAATTTTACCCGGACTTTTTAGTTGGGTTCGAATTTTTTACCCTGACTTTTAATTGGGTTCATAATTTTACCCGGAGTTTTAGTTGGGTTCGTAATTTTACCCGGACTTTTTAGTTGGGTTCGTATTTTTTACCCGGACTTTTAGTTGGGTTCGTAATTTTACCCGGAGTTTTAGTTGGGTTCGTAATTTTACCCGGAGTTTTAGTTGGGTTCGTAATTTTACCCGGAGTCTTGAGTTAATAGTTGGGTTCGTATTTTTACCCGGACTTTTAGTTGGGTTCGTAATTTTACCCGGAGTTTTAGTTGGGTTCGTAATTTTACCCGGAGTTTTAGTTGGGTTCGTAATTTTACCCGGAGTTTTACTTGGGTTCGTAATTTTACCCGGAGTTTTACTTGGGTTCGTAATTTTACCCGGAGTTTTAGTTGGGTTCGTAATTTTACCCGGAGTTTTAGTTGGGTTCGTAATTTTACCCGGGCTTTTTAGTTGGGTTCGTATTTTTTACCCGGACTTTTAGTTGGGTTCGTAATTTTACCCGGAGTTTTAGTTGGGTTCGAATTTTTTATCCGGAGTTTTAGTTGGGTTCGTATTTTTTACCCGGGGTTTTAGCTGGGTTCGTATTTTTACCCGGAGTTTTAGTTGTGTTGGTAATTTTACCCGGAGTTTTAGTTGGGTTCATATTTTTTACCCGGAGTTTTAGTTGGGTTCGTATTTTTTACCCGGAGTTTTAGTTGGGTTCGTATTTTTACCCGGAGTTTTAGTTGTGTTGGTAATTTTACCCGGAATTTTAGTCGGGTTCATATTTTTTACCCGGAGTTTTAGTTGGGTTCGTATTTTTACCCGGAGTTTTAGTTGGGTTCGTATTTTTACCCGGAGTTTTAGTTGGGTTCGTATTTTTTACCCGGACTTTTTAGTTGGGTTCGTATTTTTTACCCGGAGTTTTAGTTGGGTTCGTAATTTTACCCGGAGTTTTAGTTGGGTTCGTAATTTAACCCGGACTTTTTAGTTGTGTTGGTAATTTTACCCGGAGTTTTAGTTGGGTTCATATTTTTTACCGGACTTTTTAGTTGGGTTCGTATTTTTTACCCGGAGTTTTAGTTGGGTTCGTATTTTTTACCCGGAGTTTTAGTTGGGTTCGTATTTTTACCCGGAGTTTTAGTTGGGTTCGTATTTTTACCCGGAGTTTTAGTTGGGTTCGTATTTTTTACCCGGACTTTTTAGTTGGGTTCGTATTTTTTACCCGGACTTTTAGTTGGGTTCGTAATTTTACCCGGAGTTTTAGTTGGGTTCGTAATTTTACCCGGAGTTTTAGTTGAGTTCGTAATTTTACCCGGAGTTTTAGTTGGGTTCGTAATTTTACCCGGACTTTTTAGTTGGGTTCGCAATTTTACCCGGACTTTTTAGTTGGGTTCGTATTTTTTACCCGGAGTTTTAGTTGGGTTCGTAATTTTACCCGGAGTTTTAGTTGGGTTCGTAATTTTACCCGGACTTTTTAGTTGTGTTGGTAATTTTACCCGGAGTTTTAGTTGGGTTCGTATTTTTTACCGGACTTTTTAGTTGGGTTCGTATTTTTTACCAGGAGTTTTAGTTGGGTTCGTATTTTTTACCCGGAGTTTTAGTTGGGTTCGTATTTTTACCCGGAGTTTTAGTTGGGTTCGTATTTTTACCCGGAGTTTAAAGTTGGGTTCGTAATTTTACCCGGAGTTTTAGTTGGGTTCGTAATTTTACGGAGTTTCAGTTGGGTTCGTAATTTTACCCGGAGTTTTAGTTGGGTTCGTAATTTTACCCGGACTTTTTAGTTGTGTTGGTAATTTTACCCGGAGTTTTAGTTGGGTTCGTATTTTTTACCGGACTTTTTAGTTGGGTTCGTATTTTTTACCCGGAGTTTTAGTTGGGTTCGTATTTTTTACCCGGAGTTTTAGTTGGGTTCGTATTTTTACCCGGAGTTTTAGTTGGGTTCGTATTTTTACCCGGAGTTTTAGTTGGGTTCGTATTTTTTACCCGGACTTTTTAGTTGGGTTAGTATTTTTGCCCGGAGTTTTAGTTGAGTTCGTATTTTTTAGCCGGAGTTTCAGTTGGGTTCGTATTTTTTACCCGGAGTTTTAGTTGGGTTCGTATTTTTACCCGGAGTTTTAGTTGTGTTCGTATTTTTACTCGGAGTTTTAGTTGGGTTCGTATTTTTTACCCGGAGTTTTAGTTGGGTTCGTATTTTTACCCGGAGTTTTAGTTGGGTTCGTAATTTTACCCGGACTTTTTAGTTGGGTTCGAATTTTTTACCCTGACTTTTAATTGGGTTCATAATTTTACCCGGAGTTTTAGTTGGGTTCGTAATTTTACCCGGACTTTTTAGTTGGGTTCGTATTTTTTACCCGGACTTTTAGTTGGGTTCGTAATTTTACCCGGAGTTTTAGTTGGGTTCGTAATTTTACCCGGAGTTTTAGTTGGGTTCGTAATTTTACCCGGAGTCTTGAGTTAATAGTTGGGTTCGTATTTTTACCCGGACTTTTAGTTGGGTTCGTAATTTTACCCGGAGTTTTAGTTGGGTTCGTAATTTTACCCGGAGTTTTAGTTGGGTTCGTAATTTTACCCGGAGTTTTACTTGGGTTCGTAATTTTACCCGGAGTTTTACTTGGGTTCGTAATTTTACCCGGAGTTTTAGTTGGGTTCGTAATTTTACCCGGAGTTTTAGTTGGGTTCGTAATTTTACCCGGGCTTTTTAGTTGGGTTCGTATTTTTTACCCGGACTTTTAGTTGGGTTCGTAATTTTACCCGGAGTTTTAGTTGGGTTCGAATTTTTTATCCGGAGTTTTAGTTGGGTTCGTATTTTTTACCCGGAGTTTTAGCTGGGTTCGTATTTTTACCCGGAGTTTTAGTTGTGTTGGTAATTTTACCCGGAGTTTTAGTTGGGTTCATATTTTTTACCCGGAGTTTTAGTTGGGTTCGTATTTTTACCCGGAGTTTTAGTTGGGTTCGTATTTTTACCCGGAGTTTTAGTTGGGTTCGTATTTTTTACCCGGACTTTTTAGTTGGGTTCGTATTTTTTACCCGGAGTTTTAGTTGGGTTCGTAATTTTACCCGGAGTTTTAGTTGGGTTCGTAATTTTACCCGGGCTTTTTAGTTGGGTTCGTATTTTTTACCCGGACTTTTAGTTGGGTTTGTAATTTTACCCGGAGTTTTATTTGGGTTCGAATTTTTTATCCAGAGTTTTAGTTGGGTTCGTATTTTTTACCCGGAGTTTTAGTTGGGTTCGTATTTTTACCCGGAGTTTTAGTTGTGTTGGTAATTTTACCCGGAATTTTAGTTGGGTTCATATTTTTTACCCGGAGTTTTAGTTGGGTTCGTATTTTTACCCGGAGTTTTAGTTGGGTTCGTATTTTTACCCGGAGTTTTAGTTGGGTTCGTATTTTTTACCCGGACTTTTTAGTTGGGTTCGTATTTTTTACCCGGAGTTTTAGTTGGGTTCGTAATTTTACCCGGAGTTTTAGTTGGGTTCGTAATTTAACCCGGACTTTTTAGTTGTGTTGGTAATTTTACCCGGAGTTTTAGTTGGGTTCATATTTTTTACCGGACTTTTTAGTTGGGTTCGTATTTTTTACCCGGAGTTTTAGTTGGGTTCGTATTTTTTACCCGGAGTTTTAGTTGGGTTCGTATTTTTACCCGGAGTTTTAGTTGGGTTCGTATTTTTACCCGGAGTTTTAGTTGGGTTCGTATTTTTTACCCGGACTTTTTAGTTGGGTTCGTATTTTTTACCCGGACTTTTAGTTGGGTTCGTAATTTTACCCGGAGTTTTAGTTGGGTTCGTAATTTTACCCGGAGTTTTAGTTGAGTTCGTAATTTTACCCGGAGTTTTAGTTGGGTTCGAAATTTTACCCGGACTTTTTAGTTGGGTTCGCAATTTTACCCGGACTTTTTAGTTGGGTTCGTATTTTTTACCCGGAGTTTTAGTTGGGTTCGTAATTTTACCCGGAGTTTTAGTTGGGTTCGTAATTTTACCCGGACTTTTTAGTTGTGTTGGTAATTTTACCCGGAGTTTTAGTTGGGTTCGTATTTTTTACCGGACTTTTTAGTTGGGTTCGTATTTTTTACCAGGAGTTTTAGTTGGGTTCGTATTTTTTACCCGGAGTTTTAGTTGGGTTCGTATTTTTACCCGGAGTTTTAGTTGGGTTCGTATTTTTACCCGGAGTTTAAAGTTGGGTTCGTAATTTTACCCGGAGTTTTAGTTGGGTTCGTAATTTTACCCGGAGTTTCAGTTGGGTTCGTAATTTTACCCGGAGTTTTAGTTGGGTTCGTAATTTTACCCGGACTTTTTAGTTGTGTTGGTAATTTTACCCGGAGTTTTAGTTGGGTTCGTATTTTTTACCGGACTTTTTAGTTGGGTTCGTATTTTTTACCCGGAGTTTTAGTTGGGTTCGTATTTTTTACCCGGAGTTTTAGTTGGGTTCGTATTTTTACCCGGAGTTTTAGTTGGGTTCGTATTTTTACCCGGAGTTTTAGTTGGGTTCGTATTTTTTACCCGGACTTTTTAGTTGGGTTAGTATTTTTGCCCGGAGTTTTAGTTGAGTTCGTATTTTTTAGCCGGAGTTTTAGTTGGGTTCGTATTTTTTACCCGGAGTTTTAGTTGGGTTCGTATTTTTACCCGGAGTTTTAGTTGTGTTCGTATTTTTACTCGGAGTTTTAGTTGGGTTCGTATTTTTTACCCGGAGTTTTAGTTGGGTTCGTATTTTTACCCGGAGTTTTAGTTGGGTTCGTAATTTTACCCGGACTTTTTAGTTGGGTTCGAATTTTTTACCCGGACTTTTAATTGGGTTCATAATTTTACCCGGAGTTTTAGTTGGGTTCGTAATTTTACCCGGACTTTTTAGTTGGGTTCGTATTTTTTACCCGGACTTTTAGTTGGGTTCGTAATTTTACCCGGAGTTTTAGTTGGGTTCGTAATTTTACCCGGAGTTTTAGTTGGGTTCGTAATTTTACCCGGAGTCTTGAGTTAATAGTTGGGTTCGTATTTTTACCCGGACTTTTAGTTGGGTTCGTAATTTTACCCGGAGTTTTAGTTGGGTTCGTAATTTTACCCAGAGTTTTAGTTGGGTTCGTAATTTTACCCGGAGTTTTACTTGGGTTCGTAATTTTACCCGGAGTTTTACTTGGGTTCGTAATTTTACCCGGAGTTTTAGTTGGGTTCGTAATTTTACCCGGAGTTTTAGTTGGGTTCGTAATTTTACCCGGGCTTTTTAGTTGGGTTCGTATTTTTTACCCGGACTTTTAGTTGGGTTCGTAATTTTACCCGGAGTTTTAGTTGGGTTCGAATTTTTTATCCGGAGTTTTAGTTGGGTTCGTATTTTTTACCCGGAGTTTTAGCTGGGTTCGTATTTTTACCCGGAGTTTTAGTTGTGTTGGTAATTTTACCCGGAGTTTTAGTTGGGTTCATATTTTTTACCCGGAGTTTTAGTTGGGTTCGTATTTTTACCCGGAGTTTTAGTTGGGTTCGTATTTTTACCCGGAGTTTTAGTTGGGTTCGTATTTTTTACCCGGACTTTTTAGTTGGGTTCGTATTTTTTACCCGGAGTTTTAGTTGGGTTCGTAATTTTACCCGGAGTTTTAGTTGGGTTCGTAATTTAACCCGGACTTTTTAGTTGTGTTGGTAATTTTACCCGGAGTTTTAGTTGGGTTCATATTTTTTACCGGACTTTTTAGTTGGGTTCGTATTTTTTACCCGGAGTGTTAGTTGGGTTCGTATTTTTTAACCGGAGTTTTAGTTGGGTTCGTATTTTTACCCGGAGTTTTAGTTGGGTTCGTATTTTTACCCGGAGTTTTAGTTGGGTTCGTATTTTTTACCCGGACTTTTTAGTTGGGTTCGTATTTTTTACCCGGACTTTTGGTTGGGTTCGTAATTTTACCCGGAGTTTTAGTTGGGTTCGTAATTTTACCCGAAGTTTTAGTTGAGTTCGTAATTTTACCCGGAGTTTTAGTTGGGTTCGTAATTTTACCCGGACTTTTTAGTTGGGTTCGCAATTTTACCCGGACTTTTTAGTTGGGTTCGTATTTTTTACCCGGAGTTTTAGTAGGGTTCGTAATTTTACCCGGAGTTTTAGTTGGGTTCGTAATTTTACCCGGACTTTTTAGTTGTGTTGGTAATTTTACCCGGAGTTTTAGTTGGGTTCGTATTTTTTACCGGACTTTTTAGTTGGGTTCGTATTTTTTACCAGGAGTTTTAGTTGGGTTCGTATTTTTTACCCGGAGTTTTAGTTGGGTTCGTATTTTTACCCGGAGTTTTAGTTGGGTTCGTATTTTTACCCGGAGTTTTAGTTGGGTTCGCATTTTTTACCCGGACTTTTTAGTTGGGTTAGTATTTTTTCCCGGAGTTTTAGTTGAGTTCGTATTTTTTAGCCGGAGTTTTAGTTGGGTTCGTATTTTTTACCCGGAGTTTTAGTTGGGTTCGTATTTTTACCCGGAGTTTTAGTTGGGTTCGTATTTTTACTCGGAGTTTTAGTTGGGTTCGTATTTTTTACCCGGAGTTTTAGTTGGGCTCGTATTTATACCCGGAGTTTTAGTTGGGTTCGTAATTTTACCCGGACTTTTAATTGAGTTCATAATTTTACCCGGAGTTTTAGTTGGGTTCGTAATTTTACCCGGACTTTTTAGTTGGGTTCGTATTTTTTACCCGGACTTTTAGTTGGGTTCGTAATTTTACCCGGAGTTTTAGTTGGGTTCGTAATTTTACCCGGAGTTTTAGTTGGGTTCGTAATTTTACCCGGAGTCTTGAGTTAATAGTTGGGTTCGTATTTTTACCCGGACTTTTAGTTGGGTTCGAAATTTTACCCGGAGTTTTAGTTGGGTTCGTAATTTTACCCGGAGTTTTAGTTGGGTTCGTAATTTTACCCGGAGTTTTACTTGGGTTCGTAATTTTACCCGGAGTTTTACTTGGGTTCGTAATTTTACCCGGAGTTTTAGTTGGGTTCGTAATTTTACCCGGAGTTTTAGTTGGGTTCGTAATTTTACCCGGGCTTTTTAGTTGGGTTCGTATTTTTTACCCGGACTTTTAGTTGGGTTCGTAATTTTACCCGGAGTTTTAGTTGGGTTCGTAATTTTACCCGGAGTTTTAGTTGAGTTCGTAATTTTACCCGGAGTTTTAGTTGGGTTCGTAATTTTACCCGGACTTTTTAGTTGGGTTCGTAATTTTACCCGGACTTTTTAGTTGGGTTCGTATTTTTTACCCGGAGTTTTAGTTGGGTTCGTAATTTTACCCGGAGTTTTAGTTGGGTTCGTAATTTTACCCGGACTTTTTAGTTGGGTTCGTATTTTTTACCCGGACTTTTAGTTGGGTTCGTAATTTTACCCGGAGTTTTAGTTGGATTCGAATTTTTTACCCGGAGTTTTAGTTGGGTTCGTATTTATACCCGGAGTTTTAGTTGGGTTCGTAATTTTACCCGGACTTTTAATTGAGTTCATAATTTTACCCGGAGTTTTAGTTGGGTTCGTAATTTTACCCGGACTTTTTAGTTGGGTTCGTATTTTTTACCCGGACTTTTAGTTGGGTTCGTAATTTTACCCGGAGTTTTAGTTGGGTTCGTAATTTTACCCGGAGTTTTAGTTGGGTTCGTAATTTTACCCGGAGTCTTGAGTTAATAGTTGGGTTCGTATTTTTACCCGGACTTTTAGTTGGGTTCGAAATTTTACCCGGAGTTTTAGTTGGGTTCGTAATTTTACCCGGAGTTTTAGTTGGGTTCGTAATTTTACCCGGAGTTTTACTTGGGTTCGTAATTTTACCCGGAGTTTTACTTGGGTTCGTAATTTTACCCGGAGTTTTAGTTGGGTTCGTAATTTTACCCGGAGTTTTAGTTGGGTTCGTAATTTTACAAGGAGTTTTAGTTGAGTTCGTAATTTTACCCGGAGTTTTAGTTGGGTTCGTAATTTTACCCGGACTTTTTAGTTGGGTTCGTAATTTTACCCGGACTTTTTAGTTGGGTTCGTATTTTTTACCCGGACTTTTAGTTGGGTTCGTAATTTTACCCGGAGTTTTAGTTGGGTTCGAATTTTTTACCCGGAGTTTTAGTTGGGTTCGTATTTTTTACCCGGAGTTTTAGTTGGGTTCGTAATTTTACCCGGAGTTTTACTTGGGTTCGTAATTTTACCCGGAGTTTTACTTGGGTTCGTAATTTTACCCGGAGTTTTACTTGGGTTCGTAATTTTACCCGGAGTTTTAGTTGGGTTCGTAATTTTACCCGGAGTTTTAGTTGGGTTCGTAATTTTACCCGGACTTTTTAGTTGGGTTCGTATTTTTTACCCGGACTTTTAATTGGGTTCGTAATTTTACCCGGAGTTTTAGTTGGGTTCGTAATTTTACCCGGAGTTTTAGTTGAGTTCGTAATTTTACCCGGAGTTTTAGTTGGGTTCGTAATTTTACCCGGACTTTTTAGTTGGGTTCGCAATTTTACCCGGACTTTTTAGTTGGGTTTGTATTTTTTACCCGGAGTTTTAGTTGGGTTCGTAATTTTACCCGGAGTTTTAGTTGGGTTCGTAATTTTACCCGGACTTTTTAGTTGTGTTGGTAATTTTACCCGGAGTTTTAGTTGGGTTCATATTTTTTACCGGACTTTTTAGTTGGGTTCGTATTTTTTACCCGGAGTTTTAGTTGTGTTCGTATTTTTTACCCGGAGCTTTAGTTGGGTTCGTATTTTTACCCGGAGTTTTAGTTGGGTTCGTATTTTTACCCGGAGTTTTAGTTGGGTTCGTATTTTTTACCCGGACTTTTTAGTTGGGTTAGTATTTTTGCCCGGAGTTTTAGTTGGGTTCGTATTTTTTAGCCGGAGTTTTAGTTGGGTTCGTATTTTTTACCCGGAGTTTTAGTTGGGTTCGTATTTTTACCCGGAGTTTTAGTTGGGTTCGTATTTTTACTCGGAGTTTTAGTTGGGTTCGTATTTTTTACCCGGAGTTTTAGTTGGGTTCGTATTTTTACCCGGAGTTTTAGTTGGGTTCGTAATTTTACCCGGACTTTTTAGTTGGGTTCGAATTTTTTACCCGGACTTTTAATTGGGTTCATAATTTTACCCGGAGTTTTAGTTGGGTTCGTAATTTTACCCGGACTTTTTAGTTGGGTTCGTATTTTTTACCCGGACTTTTAGTTGGGTTCGTAATTTTACCCGGAGTTTTAGTTGGGTTCGTAATTTTACCCGGAGTTTTAGTTGGGTTCGTAATCTTACCCGGAGTCTTGAGTTAATAGTTGGGTTCGTATTTTTACCCGGACTTTTAGTTGGGTTCGTAATTTTACCCGGAGTTTTAGTTGGGTTCGTAATTTTACCCGGAGTTTTAGTTGGGTTCGTAATTTTACCCGGAGTTTAAGTTGGGTTCGTAATTTTACCCGGAGTCTTGAGTTAATAGTTGGGTTCGTATTTTTACCCGGACTTTTAGTTGGGTTCGTAATTTTACCCGGAGTTTTAGTTGGGTTCGTAATTTTACCCGGAGTTTTAGTTGGGTTCGTAATTTTACCCGGAGTTTTACTTGGGTTCGTAATTTTACCCGGAGTTTTACTTGGGTTCGTAATTTTACCCGGAGTTTTAGTTGGGTTCGTAATTTTACCCGGACTTTTTAGTTGGGTTCGTATTTTTTACCCGGAGTTTTAGTTGGGTTCGTAATTTTACCCGGAGTTTTAGTTGGGTTCGTAATTTTACCCGGGCTTTTTAGTTGGGTTCGTATTTTTTACCCGGACTTTTAGTTGGGTTTGTAATTTTACCCGGAGTTTTATTTGGGTTCGAATTTTTTATCCAGAGTTTTAGTTGGGTTCGTATTTTTTACCCGGAGTTTTAGTTGGGTTCGTATTTTTACCCGGAGTTTTAGTTGTGTTGGTAATTTTACCCGGAATTTTAGTTGGGTTCATATTTTTTACCCGGAGTTTTAGTTGGGTTCGTATTTTTACCCGGAGTTTTAGTTGGGTTCGTATTTTTACCCGGAGTTTTAGTTGGGTTCGTATTTTTTACCCGGACTTTTTAGTTGGGTTCGTATTTTTTACCCGGAGTTTTAGTTGGGTTCGTAATTTTACCCGGAGTTTTAGTTGGGTTCGTAATATAACCCGGACTTTTTAGTTGTGTTGGTAATTTTACCCGGAGTTTTAGTTGGGTTCATATTTTTTACCGGACTTTTTAGTTGGGTTCGTATTTTTTACCCGGAGTTTTAGTTGGGTTCGTATTTTTTACCCGGAGTTTTAGTTGGGTTCGTATTTTTACCCGGAGTTTTAGTTGGGTTCGTATTTTTACCCGGAGTTTTAGTTGGGTTCGTATTTTTTTCCCGGACTTTTTAGTTGGGTTCGTATTTTTTACCCGGACTTTTAGTTGGGTTCGTAATTTTACCCGGAGTTTTAGTTGGGTTCGTAATTTTACCCGGAGTTTTAGTTGAGTTCGTAATTTTACCCGGAGTTTTAGTTGGGTTCGTAATTTTACCCGGACTTTTTAGTTGGGTTCGCAATTTTACCCGGACTTTTTAGTTGGGTTCGTATTTTTTACCCGGAGTTTTAGTTGGGTTCGTAATTTTACCCGGAGTTTTAGTTGGGTTCGTAATTTTACCCGGACTTTTTAGTTGTGTTGGTAATTTTACCCGGAGTTTTAGTTGGGTTCGTATTTTTTACCGGACTTTTTAGTTGGGTTCGTATTTTTTACCAGGAGTTTTAGTTGGGCTCGTATTTTTTACCCGGAGTTTTAGTTGGGTTCGTATTTTTACCCGGAGTTTTAGTTGGGTTCGTATTTTTACCCGGAGTTTAAAGTTGGGTTCGTAATTTTACCCGGAGTTTTAGTTGGGTTCGTAATTTTACCCGGAGTTTCAGTTGGGTTCGTAATTTTACCCGGAGTTTTAGTTGGGTTCGTAATTTTACCCGGACTTTTTAGTTGTGTTGGTAATTTTACCCGGAGTTTTAGTTGGGTTCGTATTTTTAACCGGACTTTTTAGTTGGGTTCGTATTTTTTACCCGGAGTTTTAGTTGGGTTCGTATTTTTTACCCGGAGTTTTAGTTGGGTTCGTATTTTTACCCGGAGTTTTAGTTGGGTTCGTATTTTTACCCGGAGTTTTAGTTGGGTTCGTATTTTTTACCCGGACTTTTTAGTTGGGTTAGTATTTTTGCCCGGAGTTTTAGTTGAGTTCGTATTTTTTAGCCGGAGTTTTAGTTGGGTTCGTATTTTTTACCCGGAGTTTTAGTTGGGTTCGTATTTTTACCCGGAGTTTTAGTTGTGTTCGTATTTTTACTCGGAGTTTTAGTTGGGTTCGTATTTTTTACCCGGAGTTTTAGTTGGGTTCGTATTTTTACCCGGAGTTTTAGTTGGGTTCGTAATTTTACCCGGACTTTTTAGTTGGGTTCGAATTTTTTACCCGGACTTTTAATTGGGTTCATAATTTTACCCGGAGTTTTAGTTGGGTTCGTAATTTTACCCGGACTTTTTAGTTGGGTTCGTATTTTTTACCCGGACTTTTAGTTGGGTTCGTAATTTTACCCGGAGTTTTAGTTGGGTTCGTAATTTTACCCGGAGTTTTAGTTGGGTTCGTAATTTTACCCGGAGTCTTGAGTTAATAGTTGGGTTCGTATTTTTACCCGGACTTTTAGTTGGGTTCGTAATTTTACCCGGAGTTTTAGTTGGGTTCGTAATTTTACCCAGAGTTTTAGTTGGGTTCGTAATTTTACCCGGAGTTTTACTTGGGTTCGTAATTTTACCCGGAGTTTTACTTGGGTTCGTAATTTTACCCGGAGTTTTAGTTGGGTTCGTAATTTTACCCGGAGTTTTAGTTGGGTTCGTAATTTTACCCGGGCTTTTTAGTTGGGTTCGTATTTTTTACCCGGACTTTTAGTTGGGTTCGTAATTTTACCCGGAGTTTTAGTTGGGTTCGAATTTTTTATCCGGAGTTTTAGTTGGGTTCGTATTTTTTACCCGGAGTTTTAGCTGGGTTCGTATTTTTACCCGGAGTTTTAGTTGTGTTGGTAATTTTACCCGGAGTTTTAGTTGGGTTCATATTTTTTACCCGGAGTTTTAGTTGGGTTCGTATTTTTACCCGGAGTTTTAGTTGGGTTCGTATTTTTACCCGGAGTTTTAGTTGGGTTCGTATTTTTTACCCGGACTTTTTAGTTGGGTTCGTATTTTTTACCCGGAGTTTTAGTTGGGTTCGTAATTTTACCCGGAGTTTTAGTTGGGTTCGTAATTTAACCCGGACTTTTTAGTTGTGTTGGTAATTTTACCCGGAGTTTTAGTTGGGTTCATATTTTTTACCGGACTTTTTAGTTGGGTTCGTATTTTTTACCCGGAGTGTTAGTTGGGTTCGTATTTTTTACCCGGAGTTTTAGTTGGGTTCGTATTTTTACCCGGAGTTTTAGTTGGGTTCGTATTTTTACCCGGAGTTTTAGTTGGGTTCGTATTTTTTACCCGGACTTTTTAGTTGGGTTCGTATTTTTTACCCGGACTTTTGGTTGGGTTCGTAATTTTACCCGGAGTTTTAGTTGGGTTCGTAATTTTACCCGAAGTTTTAGTTGAGTTCGTAATTTTACCCGGAGTTTTAGTTGGGTTCGTAATTTTACCCGGACTTTTTAGTTGGGTTCGCAATTTTACCCGGACTTTTTAGTTGGGTTCGTATTTTTTACCCGGAGTTTTAGTAGGGTTCGTAATTTTACCCGGAGTTTTAGTTGGGTTCGTAATTTTACCCGGACTTTTTAGTTGTGTTGGTAATTTTACCCGGAGTTTTAGTTGGGTTCGTATTTTTTACCGGACTTTTTAGTTGGGTTCGTATTTTTTACCAGGAGTTTTAGTTGGGTTCGTATTTTTTACCCGGAGTTTTAGTTGGGTTCGTATTTTTACCCGGAGTTTTAGTTGGGTTCGTATTTTTACCCGGAGTTTTAGTTGGGTTCGTATTTTTTACCCGGACTTTTTAGTTGGGTTAGTATTTTTGCCCGGAGTTTTAGTTGAGTTCGTATTTTTTAGCCGGAGTTTTAGTTGGGTTCGTATTTTTTACCCGGAGTTTTAGTTGGGTTCGTATTTTTACCCGGAGTTTTAGTTGGGTTCGTATTTTTACTCGGAGTTTTAGTTGGGTTCGTATTTTTTACCCGGAGTTTTAGTTGGGTTCGTATTTATACCCGGAGTTTTAGTTGGGTTCGTAATTTTACCCGGACTTTTAATTGAGTTCATAATTTTACCCGGAGTTTTAGTTGGGTTCGTAATTTTACCCGGACTTTTTAGTTGGGTTCGTATTTTTTACCCGGACTTTTAGTTGGGTTCGTAATTTTACCCGGAGTTTTAGTTGGGTTCGTAATTTTACCCGGAGTTTTAGTTGGGTTCGTAATTTTACCCGGAGTCTTGAGTTAATAGTTGGGTTCGTATTTTTACCCGGACTTTTAGTTGGGTTCGAAATTTTACCCGGAGTTTTAGTTGGGTTCGTAATTTTACCCGGAGTTTTAGTTGGGTTCGTAATTTTACCCGGAGTTTTACTTGGGTTCGTAATTTTACCCGGAGTTTTACTTGGGTTCGTAATTTTACCCGGAGTTTTAGTTGGGTTCGTAATTTTACCCGGAGTTTTAGTTGGGTTCGTAATTTTACCCGGGCTTTTTAGTTGGGTTCGTATTTTTTACCCGGACTTTTAGTTGGGTTCGTAATTTTACCCGGAGTTTTAGTTGGGTTCGTAATTTTACCCGGAGTTTTAGTTGAGTTCGTAATTTTACCCGGAGTTTTAGTTGGGTTCGTAATTTTACCCGGACTTTTTAGTTGGGTTCGTAATTTTACCCGGACTTTTTAGTTGGGTTCGTATTTTTTACCCGGAGTTTTAGTTGGGTTCGTAATTTTACCCGGAGTTTTAGTTGGGTTCGTAATTTTACCCGGACTTTTTAGTTGGGTTCGTATTTTTTACCCGGACTTTTAGTTGGGTTCGTAATTTTACCCGGAGATTTTAGTTGGGTTCGAATTTTTTACCCGGAGTTTTAGTTGGGTTCGTATTTATACCCGGAGTTTTAGTTGGGTTCGTAATTTTACCCGGACTTTTAATTGAGTTCATAATTTACCCGGAGTTTTAGTTGGGTTCGTAATTTTACCCGGACTTTTTAGTTGGGTTCGTATTTTTTACCCGGACTTTTAGTTGGGTTCGTAATTTTACCCGGAGTTTTAGTTGGGTTCGTAATTTTACCCGGAGTTTTAGTTGGGTTCGTAATTTTACCCGGAGTCTTGAGTTAATAGTTGGGTTCGTATTTTTACCCGGACTTTTAGTTGGGTTCGAAATTTTACCCGGAGTTTTAGTTGGGTTCGTAATTTTACCCGGAGTTTTAGTTGGGTTCGTAATTTTACCCGGAGTTTTACTTGGGTTCGTAATTTTACCCGGAGTTTTACTTGGGTTCGTAATTTTACCCGGAGTTTTAGTTGGGTTCGTAATTTTACCCGGAGTTTTAGTTGGGTTCGTAATTTTACCCGGCTTTTTAGTTGGGTTCGTATTTTTTACCCGGACTTTTAGTTGGGTTCGTAATTTTACCCGGAGTTTTAGTTGGGTTCGTAATTTTACCCGGAGTTTTAGTTGAGTTCGTAATTTTACCCGGAGTTTTAGTTGGGTTCGTAATTTTACCCGGACTTTTTAGTTGGGTTCGTAATTTTACCCGGACTTTTTAGTTGGGTTCGTATTTTTTACCCGGAGTTTTAGTTGGGTTCGTAATTTTACCCGGAGTTTTAGTTGGGTTCGTAATATTACCCGGACTTTTTAGTTGGGTTCGTATTTTTTACCCGGACTTTTAGTTGGGTTCGTAATTTTACCCGGAGTTTTAGTTGGGTTCGAATTTTTTACCCGGAGTTTTAGTTGGGTTCGTATTTTTTACCCGGAGTTTTAGTTGCGTTCGTAATTTTACCCGGAGTTTTACTTGGGTTCGTAATTTTACCCGGAGTTTTACTTGGGTTCGTAATTTTACCCGGAGTTTTACTTGGGTTCGTAATTTTACCCGGAGTTTTAGTTGGGTTCGTAATTTTACCCGGAGTTTTAGTTGGGTTCGTAATTTTACCCGGACTTTTTAGTTGGGTTCGTATTTTTTACCCGGACTTTTAATTGGGTTCGTAATTTTACCCGGAGTTTTAGTTGGGTTCGTAATTTTACCCGGAGTTTTAGTTGAGTTCGTAATTTTACCCGGAGTTTTAGTTGGGTTCGTAATTTTACCCGGACTTTTTAGTTGGGTTCGCAATTTTACCCGGACTTTTTAGTTGGGTTTGTATTTTTTACCCGGAGTTTTAGTTGGGTTCGTAATTTTACCCGGAGTTTTAGTTGGGTTCGTAATTTTACCCGGACTTTTTAGTTGTGTTGGTAATTTTACCCGGAGTTTTAGTTGGGTTCATATTTTTTACCGGACTTTTTAGTTGGGTTCGTATTTTTTACCCGGAGTTTTAGTTGTGTTCGTATTTTTTACCCGGAGCTTTAGTTGGGTTCGTATTTTTACCCGGAGTTTTAGTTGGGTTCGTATTTTTACCCGGAGTTTTAGTTGGGTTCGTATTTTTTACCCGGACTTTTTAGTTGGGTTAGTATTTTTGCCCGGAGTTTTAGTTGGGTTCGTATTTTTTAGCCGGAGTTTTAGTTGGGTTCGTATTTTTTACCCGGAGTTTTAGTTGGGTTCGTATTTTTACCCGAAGTTTTAGTTGGGTTCGTATTTTTACTCGGAGTTTTAGTTGGGTTCGTATTTTTTACCCGGAGTTTTAGTTGGGTTCGTATTTTTACCCGGAGTTTTAGTTGGGTTCGTAATTTTACCCGGACTTTTTAGTTGGGTTCGAATTTTTTACCCGGACTTTTAATTGGGTTCATAATTTTACCCGGAGTTTTAGTTGGGTTCGTAATTTTACCCGGACTTTTTAGTTGGGTTCGTATTTTTTACCCGGACTTTTAGTTGGGTTCGTAATTTTACCCGGAGTTTTAGTTGGGTTCGTAATTTTACCCGGAGTTTTAGTTGGGTTCGTAATTTTACCCGGAGTCTTGAGTTAATAGTTGGGTTCGTATTTTTACCCGGACTTTTAGTTGGGTTCGTAATTTTACCCGGAGTTTTAGTTGGGTTCGTAATTTTACCCGGAGTTTTAGTTGGGTTCGTAATTTTACCCGGAGTTTTACTTGGGTTCGTAATTTTACCCGGAGTTTTACTTGGGTTCGTAATTTTACCCGGAGTTTTAGTTGGGTTCGTAATTTTACCCGGAGTTTTAGTTGGGTTCGTAATTTTACCAGGGCTTTTTAGTTGGGTTCGTATTTTTTACCCGGACTTTTAGTTGGGTTCGTAATTTTACCCGGAGTTTTAGTTGGGTTCGTAATTTTACCCGGAGTTTTAGTTGAGTTCGTAATTTTACCCGGAGTTTTAGTTGGGTTCGTAATTTTACCCGGACTTTTTAGTTGGGTTCGTAATTTTACCCGGACTTTTTAGTTGGGTTCGTATTTTTTACCCGGAGTTTTAGTTGGGTTCGTAATTTTACCCGGAGTTTTAGTTGGGTTGGTAATTTTACCCGGAATTTTTAGTTGGGTTCGTATTTTTTACCCGGACTTTTAGTTGGGTTCGTAATTTTACCCGGAGTTTTAGTTGGGTTCGAATTTTTTACCCGGAGTTTTAGTTGTGTTCGTATTTTTTACCCGGAGCTTTAGTTGGGTTCGTATTTTTACCCGGAGTTTTAGTTGGGTTCGTATTTTTACCCGGAGTTTTAGTTGGGTTCGTATTTTTTACCCGGACTTTTTAGTTGGGTTAGTATTTTTGCCCGGAGTTTTAGTTGGGTTCGTATTTTTTAGCCGGAGTTTTAGTTGGGTTCGTATTTTTTACCCGGAGTTTTAGTTGGGTTCGTATTTTTACCCGGAGTTTTAGTTGGGTTCGTATTTTTACTCGGAGTTTTAGTTGGGTTCGTATTTTTTACCCGGAGTTTTAGTTGGGTTCGTATTTTTACCCGGAGTTTTAGTTGGGTTCGTAATTTTACCCGGACTTTGTAGTTGGGTTCGAATTTTTTACCCGGACTTTTAATTGGGTTCATAATTTTACCCGGAGTTTTAGTTGGGTTCGTAATTTTACCCGGACTTTTTAGTTGGGTTCGTATTTTTTACCCGGACTTTTAGTTGGGTTCGTAATTTTACCCGGAGTTTTAGTTGGGTTCGTAATTTTACCCGGAGTTTTAGTTGGGTTCGTAATTTTACCCGGAGTCTTGAGTTAATAGTTGGGTTCGTATTTTTACTCGGACTTTTAGTTGGGTTCGTAATTTTACCCGGAGTTTTAGTTGGGTTCGTAATTTTACCCGGAGTTTTAGTTGGGTTCGTAATTTTACCCGGAGTTTTACTTGGGTTCGTAATTTTACCCGGAGTTTTACTTGGGTTCGTAATTTTACCCGGAGTTTTAGTTGGGTTCGTAATTTTACCCGGAGTTTTAGTTGGGTTCGTAATTTTACCCGGGCTTTTTAGTTGGGTTCGTATTTTTTACCCGGACTTTTAGTTGGGTTCGTAATTTTACCCGGAGTTTTAGTTGGGTTCGTAATTTTACCCGGAGTTTTAGATGAGTTCGTAATTTTACCCGGAGTTTTAGTTGGGTTCGTAATTTTACCCGGACTTTTTAGTTGGGTTCGTAATTTTACCCGGACTTTTTAGTTGGGTTCGTATTTTTTACCCGGAGTTTTAGTTGGGTTCGTAATTTTACCCGGAGTTTTAGTTGGGTTCGTAATTTTACCCGGACTTTTTAGTTGGGTTCGTATTTTTTACCCGGACTTTTAGTTGGGTTCGTAATTTTACCCGGAGTTTTAGTTGGGTTTGAATTTTTTACCCGGAGTTTTAGTTGGGTTCGTATTTTTTACCCGGAGTTTTAGTTGGGTTCGTATTTTTACCCGGAGTTTTAGTTGTGTTGGTAATTTTACCCGGAGTTTTAGTTGGGTTCATATTTTTTACCCGGAGTTTTAGTTGGGTTCGTATTTTTACCCGGAGTTTTAGTTGGGTTCGTATTTTTACCCGGAGTTTTAGTTGGGTTCGTATTTTTTACCCGGACTTTTTAGTTGGGTTCGTATTTTTTACCCGGAGTTTTAGTTGGGTTCGTAATTTTACCCGGAGTTTTAGTTGGGTTCGAATTTTTTACCCGGAGTTTTAGTTGTGTTCGTATTTTTTAACCGGAGCTTTAGTTGGGTTCGTATTTTTACCCGGAGTTTTAGTTGGGTTCGTATTTTTACCCGGAGTTTTAGTTGGGTTCGTATTTTTTACCCGGACTTTTTAGTTGGGTTAGTATTTTTGCCCGGAGTTTTAGTTGGGTTCGTATTTTTTAGCCGGAGTTTTAGTTGGGTTCGTATTTTTTACCCGGAGTTTTAGTTGGGTTCGTATTTTTACCCGGAGTTTTAGTTGGGTTCGTATTTTTACTCGGAGTTTTAGTTGGGTTCGTATTTTTTACCCGGAGTTTTAGTTGGGTTCGTATTTTTAGCCGGAGTTTTAGTTGGGTTCGTAATTTTACCCGGACTTTGTAGTTGGGTTCGAATTTTTTACCCGGACTTTTAATTGGGTTCATAATTTTACCCGGAGTTTTAGTTGGGTTCGTAATTTTACCCGGACTTTTTAGTTGGGTTCGTATTTTTTACCCGGACTTTTAGTTGGGTTCGTAATTTTACCCGGAGTTTTAGTTGGGTTCGTAATTTTACCCGGAGTTTTAGTTGGGTTCGTAATTTTACCCGGAGTCTTGAGTTAATAGTTGGGTTCGTATTTTTACCCGGACTTTTAGTTGGGTTCGTAATTTTACCCGGAGTTTTAGTTGGGTTCGTAATTTTACCCGGAGTTTTAGTTGGGTTCGTAATTTTACCCGGAGTTTTACTTGGGTTCGTAATTTTACCCGGAGTTTTACTTGGGTTCGTAATTTTACCCGGAGTTTTAGTTGGGTTCGTAATTTTACCCGGAGTTTTAGTTGGGTTCGTAATTTTACCCGGGCTTTTTAGTTGGGTTCGTATTTTTTACCCGGACTTTTAGTTGGGTTCGTAATTTTACCCGGAGTTTTAGTTGGGTTCGTAATTTTACCCGGAGTTTTAGTTGAGTTCGTAATTTTACCCGGAGTTTTAGTTGGGTTCGTAATTTTACCCGGACTTTTTAGTTGGGTTCGTAATTTTACCCGGACTTTTTAGTTGGGTTCGTATTTTTTACCCGGAGTTTTAGTTGGGTTCGTAATTTTACCCGGAGTTTTAGTTGGGTTCGTAATTTTACCCGGACTTTTTAGTTGGGTTCGTATTTTTTACCCGGACTTTTAGTTGGGTTCGTAATTTTACCCGGAGTGTTAGTTGGGTTTGAATTTTTTACCCGGAGTTTTAGTTGGGTTCGTATTTTTTACCCGGAGTTTTAGTTGGGTTCGTATTTTTACCCGGAGTTTTAGTTGTGTTGGTAATTTTACCCGGAGTTTTAGTTGGGTTCATATTTTTTACCCGGAGTTTTAGTTGGGTTCGTATTTTTACCCGGAGTTTTAGTTGGGTTCGTATTTTTACCCGGAGTTTTAGTTGGGTTCGTATTTTTTACCCGGACTTTTTAGTTGGGTTCGTATTTTTTACCCGGAGTTTTAGTTGGGTTCGTAATTTTACCCGGAGTTTTAGTTGGGTTCGTAATTTTACCCGGACTTTTTAGTTGTGTTGGTAATTTTACCCGGAGTTTTAGTTGGGTTCATATTTTTTACCGGACTTTTTAGTTGGGTTCGTATTTTTTACCCGGAGTTTTAGTTGGGTTCGTATTTTTTACCCGGAGTTTTAGTTGGGTTCGTATTTTTACCCGGAGTTTTAGTTGGGTTCGTATTTTTACCTGGAGTTTTAGTTGGGTTCGTTTTTTTTACCCGGACTTTTTAGTTGGGTTAGTATTTTTGCCCGGAGTTTTAGTTGGGTTCGTATTTTTTAGCCGGAGTTTTAGTTGGGTTCGTATTTTTTACCCGGAGTTTTAGTTGGGTTCGTATTTTTACCCGGAGTTTTAGTTGGGTTCGTATTTTTACCCGGAGTGTTGTACGGGGATGTTCTCGTACTTAATTTGGGATTCTTCAGTAGCGGATGGTTTGAAGATAAAAACTCACAAAACCTTTTAACACGTTTTATTCAGTCGTTAGATGTTACAGTTGTTATGGTTGAACTAATACTAAAGTGTATCTGCCATTCAGGTAGTTAGCAGACACGTCGTGGAAGATTCGCCTGAGGCTTCTTAGCCAATCGCGGTTGACATGTCCTTATATGGACATGGCGTGATTTATGCACACACAAAAGAAGTGTGCATTCAGCAAAAATATAGACTAGTGGAATCTTCCATGCTGTGTTACTGAGTATGTCGTACCTACAAAGGAATGTGAATTATTTCATAACACCTCCCCCCTTAGTTTTGAAACTTGTAGCTAGGGTTGCTACAATTTTCATTTGAGCTTTTTGTAATATCTACCCCTTCAGATTCTGTTGTATGTACGACTTGTGTTTCAATTTCTAATGGCTTAGGTAATAATGATTGTAAATATTTTTGAAGGTGCAGAATTTTTTTAACTTTTACAAAATATACGGTTACAATAGTAATCACGAAAATTAGAACAATTATGATAATGTAAATTGAGATATAATGGTGTTTATTATGCGGAGATAACACAACAGTGTGCTCTATTTCTTTTAAATCTTCTAACTCCTTACTATACTTATCTAAAGTAACAAGATCTGGTGTGGGAGGAGTAAAATTAAATGTTGGTAATTTATCAAAGTTTAATTTAGGGTAATTTAAAATTATATCTTTAAAATCTATAATATTTGGGATGAATGAGCTGTTCAGTTTTGTTGAAAGTTTTGATTCTCTAAACGATTTTAGAATGATACTGTTCGTAAAAGCTTTACAAGTTGGACTTAATTCTAAAATGAAAGTATTATTTAAAATTATTGAAAACTTATTATTTTCTTCGCAAGTTATCTGAAGATTGGTAGCATTAGGTACTGAAATTATCCATGAGTTAGAATACTCTAAAGTTATAACTGAAATTGAAGAAAGTTTTATGATGCGTTTGTCGCAATGTTCAGATAACGTTCCGGTTGTGAAAAGCGTTACTTCACAATTGTTTTCAGATCTGACAAAATGGAAGGGTATTGACTCCTTACAAATCATCATCTCTTTAGCAGTTTGGCAATGAGTAAAATAATCCTTATTAGCTAAAAAGTAAAGTTGCTTATTAGTATCGAATACAATATATGGTTTTTCAGGTTTAATATAAGCGAATATGTCGTCCTGTACGCGCACTGGTGCACTCGTCACTTTTACCACTTGGTAGAAGTCTTTATTAACTAGCGGCACTTTTAATACAAACATTAAATTGTCATCATGGAGATACAAGTTCAGTGAAACCAATTTATACAAATCATGAGAGTAATCATTAATAAGTGGTACGGGAAAAGTTACTTCTCTGGGAATTAAATGCTGTATTTCTTGTAATTCTTTTATAAGTATAGATGGTCCTATTAAATAAGGATGGATGGTACCTTCATTGGCAGAAATTAAAATACTGATCAAATGTTCTTGACAAGTGTAAAGTTGATTTACTAATAACTCGTAAATCGAAAATCCTGCTTCAAATCTCTCTACGAATTGAACTCGGGTCTTCATATCATTTACAACATGTGTTATGTTATTTGTATAAAGTGTAAGATTTCTCATATGACTTTCTAATTGTTCAAATAAATTATTTCCAGACTTTAAGGTTTCATTCATTACATTCATAGCTGCTTCGAACGTAGATATTTGATGATGTGACAATTCTAACATTTTATTTTGGTTTGATTCTAAATTTTTTATTTTATCCGTGAAAATTATACGATCGTCTTCGTCTAACGTTCCAAATAAGAGTTTGGACACATGTCCCACGAAATTGAAAGCTGATCGTTTTGTTATATAGGCTTTGTCAGATCCTAGTAAACTTAGCAACAACGTATTTTGACGTTCCAAGTTTTGAGTTGTTTTGTTAATAAGATATGAATATGTTCCACATGTCAAAACCTCTACAGTCTTTGCTTGGTTACAAATTGCAGTAATTTCCTTAGTACTTACTAGAACGGTTTGATACAGACTCTGATAACTCCGCAAATTCATTTCGGAATATAGTTTCCACACTCTATGATATAATGCTAAAGCGTTGGTATTTTCGTAATATAGTCCAGGTTGATGATCAATAGGAGTGACGTTGTACAATTCATGCGCTCGGGAATACTTGGCGACAAGGAGGATTGTTAGGGCTAAGGTCCACATCTGTAAGAGAAATAGTACCTTATAATTCCGTTTATTGAAATATTTTTAATCGGTTATTGTGCACTTTGACCCTTTTATTACCTATGAGGATCGTAGTGTTTACGTCCGAATTGATTTCTACTACAGTATATGGTCCTTTATAGACAGGGTGCAATTTATTCTTTTTGTTGTTGTTAATTAACATAACTTTTGATCCGATTTTTAGTGTAATAGAGTTTGTTGTTCTATCGTAATAATTTTTAGATTTTTCTTTGTTACTCAAAAGGTTTTCACGAGCTACTTGGAAAGAGTGTTGTAGTCTCGCTTTCAGTTCATTCTGATATAAGTCGTAATTATAACAAATATCTGGAGGACGTTTTAAAGCCGTAGGTAGGTTTGCCTCCCTACCAAATAGTAATTCGAATGGAGTATAATTTGTAGAAGTGTGAACGGTAGTATTGTAAGTAAAAATTGCATAAGGCAACCAGGTATCCCAATTATCTTTGTCTTTATTGGTATAACTTCTCAAATACTCTACTAGATTACGGTGAGATCTTTCTAAACTTCCATTTGATTGAGGATGGAAAGCGGTTGTTTGTATTTTTGTAATTTTTAGAAGTTTACAAGTATCCTTGAAAATTGAACTCAAGAAATTTGCACCTTGGTCTGTGAGTACACAGTCGGGTGTTCCGAATTTGCAAATTATTTTAGTGACAAAATGTTCAGCAATAGTGTTACTTTCCTGATTAGGAATGGGAATGGCTTCGCAGAATTTTGTTAGGTCATCTGAGAATGTTAGTATGTATTTGTTCCCTAATTCGGTTTCTGGTAGCGGTCCCACGATATCAAGATTTACCTTTTCAAACGGTTTTGTGGCTGTGGTAGTGATTACCATTGGCATTTTCGTTGCTCGATTAGATTTATTTTTTCGACAATCTTCACAAGTACTTATAAAGGATTTTAGGTCTTTCATCATATTTGGCCACTTATAGTGTTTACGAATTTTTTTGTAGGTTTTGCTGATACCTTTGTGTCCACCTAAAGGATTTGTATGAAATTCTTTGAATATTGTTTGTTTCTCTTCTATTGAGGTTACATCGGATATGTTATTATGAAAGATAGTTACCGTTATACTCGAACTTTTAAAAACATATCTTAACATGGATCGAACAATGTCCATTTTGAAATGGCGGTAAGGAGAATATTGATTAAAATTTACTAATGCTATGTTTTCCGTTTGTATTTCGTTTAGAAATTTATAAAGAGTTATTAATGACGAAAATAAATCTGCATCAGTAGGGACTTCGTTGGTCGGTATACAGACGTACTGTATGCCGGTGACCGTGAAGTGTAATGGTTTAGTTATCGCAGTGGTTTCGGATTTCAGCTTATCTTTAACAGCTGATTCTATACAGGATGATTTAGAGGCTTGTTCACTTGTTGTGATAAAATATACTCGTGTTAACTGCGAGTCGGCATCTTTTATACTTTTATGACTATCGGTTATATTGTTGTTTATAATAATTTTTGAATGTAGTTCATTAAGGAATTCATTATACTTAGAGTCATTTTTTGCTTGATTTCTCGTAATAGCATTAACCCAATTTACATCATTATCCTGAATTCGACTCAATGCGTCAGCGTTAGTGTTGAATTTTCCTGCTTTGTGTACAATTTGATATTCATATTCTTCAAGTTTTAATCGGAATTTCATTAATCTACTGCCTGGGTCGTTTATTTTAAACAACCAAATTAAGGGTTTGTGGTCTGTTACAATAGTGAACCTTTTGCCATATAGATAAGGGCGGTAATGCCTTGTTGACCAACAAATCGATAATAACTCTCGTTCTATAGTACTATAAGCCATTTCGGCCTTGTTTAATGTGCGTGACGCAAAAGCTATAGGAAGATCTTGTCCAATTTCACCTTGGGAAAGGACGGCACCGATGGCAAAGCCACTGGCATCCGTGGTAAGAATAAACTCTTTTGAAAAATCAGGGTACTGAAGGACAGGAGTAGTACAAAGTTTTTCCTTAAGGGTCTCGAAAGACTCCACGCATTCGGGTGTCCAATTAAAAATTACATCCTTTTTTAATAGATTATTAAGTGGTTGGGCAATGTTAGCGAAATTCCTTATATATCGACGATAGTAGCCAGCTAAACCTAGGAAGGATTTAATGTGTGTGGCTTCCTTAGGAATAGGGAAATTCTTTATACAACTTATTTTAGAAGGATCGGGGGTTGTCCCTTTTTCTGTTATGATGTGACCTAAGTATTGCAACTCAGGTCGAAGGAATTCACATTTTTCAGGCTTCAGTCTCAAGTTATGGGTTTGAATTCTACTAAAAATTTCCTTTAATTTTGCATTATGTTCATCCAGAGTTTTTCCATACACAATAATGTCATCAAGGTAAACAAAACAATGAATGCCTTGTAATCCGATCAAAACATTGTTCATTAACTTCTGAAATGTGGCTGGAGCTCCCTTTAACCCAAAGGGCATACGGTTAAACTCATAATGTCCATAAGCAGTGGAAAAAGCTGTTTTTTGTTTATCTTTTGATGATGTTAATACCTGGTGGTATCCCGAAGCCATGTCAAGAGAACTGAAGAATTTTGAACTACCTAACTGATCCAGAATTTCTACAATATTCGGTAAAGGGTGAGCTGAAGAAATGGTTTTGTCGTTCAATTTTCGAAAATCTACGACTACTCTCCATTTCTTGTTACCTTCAGCATCCGACTTTTTGGGAACTACTAGCAAAGGAGAATTATATGGAGATTGAGATTCCCTAATTATGTCGTTATCTAACATAGATTCAATTTGTTTTTTGATTTCATTTTGTTGGTGAAATGGTAGTCGATACGGTTTCACGTTAATAGGAATTTCGTCTTGCGTAAGAATATTGTGAGTAATGGTATTTGTATAAGGGAGACTATCACCATCTAAGAGAAATATTTCATGAAAGGATTTACATAAGTTAAGAATGCTATCACGCTGGTGATTCTCCATATGATTTAATCTTAAAGAGTCTTGTAGTTTATTTAGTCTTTCTAACGTACAAGATTTATTAGATGAAAAGCGCGAAACATTAAAGAGGCTAAGATCCTCAAACTTGAGTTTGGGATTTTTAAGATTAACTTCGACTTCTGTCGAGTTTATAAAAGGAACACTGATATAGCCTTTATCAGGTTTTACAAGGCAGTTACCTACATAGATGCCGGGCTCAACTTCATTGGCAAAACACAACGACTCCTCTCGGAGGTTTGCTTTAATTTTGGCAACAAATTTTGACCGTGCTGGAATTTTGATAAAATTATCTTCCTCTATGTGGTGCATGCTTAAAGAAACGCGTTTATTACGTATTTGAAGATTGATAGATTGTGTAGCGTAATTAATTTCGGCTTTGTACTTTGTAAAGAAATCTTTGCCTAAAATGCCATCACAATTTATCGGAAATTGATTAGAAACAAGATGGATATCATGCGGCACACTAACGTCGTCTATAGCAAAATTAGCGTGACAGATTCCATATGATTGGTGAGTTGATTCACCGATACCTCTTAATTCGGCTTTATGATCCGTGTAGCAGAGTGTATCACCAAGGACGCATTGACGTTTTACAAGAGTTATTTGGCTACCACTGTCTACAAGGAATTTCGTAAAAGGAGTATTACAAATGTCAACATTCAAACTTACTTCATCAAGCAAGTCGGAACAAAAATTGACAATAAAAGATTTGGTAATTGGAGAAGATCCCTCTAGGGCATTGCGTTTACGCGACTCGAATTGCCCGCTTCGGTCGTAGGCTGCAAGTTTCCCGACCTCGGTCCAGCTGATTGTTGCGTAACAGTATTTACTTGCGCTTGCTTCTGGGAATCCGCTCGCTTCCTTTTGAAACAATCGCGTATATGATGACCTGGTTTTTTGCAGTATGCACAAGTTATATTAAGCGTGTTTGATTCTACTTTAATTTCCCGCTTAGCGAAAGACGGAAAAAAATTATTATTATTTGAATTTGCTCTTTTGGCGTAACAATTATTCTCCAAATGACCTATCTTCGAACAATGGTTACATTTAATTTTAGGTTTCTGCGTATTGACTGTTTGGTTACCAGAGACTTTATTAATCCGTTCTTCTTCGACAGCGGCACTGATCGCTGCACTTAATGATTCATACCGTGATGCTTTTATTAAAATTTTATATTGGTGATTTAATCCTTGGACAAAAGCCTGATATGCGGATTTTTGATTAATAGCTTTAATTAACTCTGCGGAATTCTGACCTTGACTGGCTATGCAAGCATCGTCTAGGTCATGTAGAAGTTGCTCAATCTTATTTGAAAAGTCTCTAACGCCCTCGTTGGCGCCCTGTTTATAATTTAAAAGTTCTAACTGCAACTGAGCAATCGACCGTGTTTCTAGAAACTGTTCTTGCAGAGCTGTCTTTAGGTCTTTCCACGTTTTAAAATCTTTGTGTTTTACTACGTGATACGCGGCTCCTACTAACTTGGTTGTGATTATATCTACCAATACTTGTTGATCGTTAGGTTCAGTTGCCGTAGCACTGACAATTTCACAGCAACGGATAAATTTATGTAAATTTGAACGATTACCATCAAAGTCTGGGATTATTCTTAATGCTATATTTATTTCGAAAGTAGACATTTTCTCAATTTTCACTGAGACTAATGAAGAAGAATTTTCAGAATCTTTTGTTTTACTACGGGTTTGCATAAAAATTTGTACCACAAAATATAACTCTCAAAATTTATATAAACTGACTTACTTTGAGTATAGTCCTGTGACGATGTTATACGCAAGATGGCGGCGACTGGGTGCGGCTTTGCTGACGTGACGTACGCTGATTGTAGCTCCAACAGGATACTGGCAGTTGTAAACTACCCCTTTGGACTGCTTCAGTGGTTGTACGGTGTCGATAGCCCCGTGTTGTTGGGTCCACAACGTTCGTCGGAAGTTGGTACCTGGGTGTGGCTGTCGTGCGGCCCCCTGGTTGGACTTCTCGATTGCAGAATGTGTTTGATCCCTCGGTTGTTGGCGGTTCCTTCTATCTCGCTACTGGCAGCAATCGCCAATTGTTGAAAAGGCGCTACTGCTTAACCCTGACACCTGACACCAATTTGTTGTACGGGGATGTTCTCGTACTTAATTTGGGATTCTTCAGTAGCGGATGGTTTGAAGATAAAAACTCACAAAACCTTTTAACACGTTTTATTCAGTCGTTAGATGTTACAGTTGTTATGGTTGAACTAATACTAAAGTGTATCTGCCATTCAGGTAGTTAGCAGACACGTCGTGGAAGATTCGCCTGAGGCTTCTTAGCCAATCGCGGTTGACATGTCCTTATATGGACATGGCGTGATTTATGCACACACAAAAGAAGTGTGCATTCAGCAAAAATATAGACTAGTGGAATCTTCCATGCTGTGTTACTGAGTATGTCGTACCTACAAAGGAATGTGAATTATTTCATAACAGGAGTTTTAGTTGGGTTCGTATTTTTTACCCGGAGTTTTAGTTGGGTTCGTATTTTTACCCGGACTTTTTAGTTGGGTTCGTATTTTTTACCCGGACTTTTAGTTGGGTTCGTAATTTTACCCGGAGTTTTAGTTGGGTTCGTAATTTTACCCGGAGTTTTAGTTGGGTTCGTAATTTTACCCGGACTTTTTAGTTGGGTTCGAATTTTTTACCCGGACTTTTAGTTGGGTTCATAATTTTACCCGGAGTTTTAGTTGGGTTCGTAATTCTACCCGGACTTTTTAGTTGGGTTCGTATTTTTTACCCGGACTTTTAGTTGGGTTCGTAATTTTACCCGGAGTTTTAGTTGGGTTCGTAATTTTACCCGGAGTTTTAGTTGGTTTCGTAATTTTACCCGGAGTCTTGAGTTAATAGTTGGGTTCGTATTTTTACCCGGACTTTTAGTTGGGTTCGTAATTTTACCCGGAGTTTTAGTTGGGTTCGTAATTTTACCCGGAGTTTTAGTTGGGTTCGTAATTTTACCCGGACTTTTTAGTTGGGTTCGTATTTTTTACCCGGACTTTTAGTTGGGTTCGTAATTTTACCCGGAGTTTTAGTTGGGTTCGTAATTTTACCCGGAGTTTTAGTTGAGTTCGTAATTTTACCCGGAGTTTTAGTTGGGTTCGTAATTTTACCCGGACTTTTTAGTTGGGTTCGCAATTTTACCCGGACTTTTTAGTTGGGTTCGTATTTTTTACCAGGAGTTTTAGTTGGGTTCGTAATTTTACCCGGAGTTTTAGTTGGGTTCGTAATTTTACCCGGACTTTTTAGTTGTGTTGGTAATTTTACCCGGAGTTTTAGTTGGGTTCATATTTTTTACCGGACTTTTTAGTTGGGTTCGTATTTTTTACCCGGAGTTTTAGTTGGGTTCGTATTTTTTACCCGGAGTTTTAGTTGGGTTCGTATTTTTACCCGGAGTTTTAGTTGGGTTCGTATTTTTTACCCGGACTTTTAGTTGGGTTCGTAATTTTACCCGGAGTTTTAGTTGGGTTCGTAATTTTACCCGGAGTTTTAGTTGGGTTCGTAATTTTACCCGGACTTTTTAGTTGGGTTCGAATTTTTTACCCGGACTTTTAGTTGGGTTCATAATTTTACCCGGAGTTTTAGTTGGGTTCGTAATTTTACCCGGACTTTTTAGTTGGGTTCGTATTTTTTACCCGGACTTTTAGTTGGGTTCGTAATTTTACCCGGAGTTTTAGTTGGGTTCGTAATTTTACCCGGAGTTTTAGTTGGTTTCGTAATTTTACCCGGAGTCTTGAGTTAATAGTTGGGTTCGTATTTTTACCCGGACTTTTAGTTGGGTTCGTAATTTTACCCGGAGTTTTAGTTGGGTTCGTAATTTTACCCGGAGTTTTAGTTGGGTTCGTAATTTTACCCGGACTTTTTAGTTGGGTTCGTATTTTTTACCCGGACTTTTAGTTGGGTTCGTAATTTTACCCGGATTTTTAGTTGGGTTCGTAATTTTACCCGGAGTTTTAGTTGAGTTCGTAATTTTACCCGGAGTTTTAGTTGGGTTCGTAATTTTACCCGGACTTTTTAGTTGGGTTCGCAATTTTACCCGGACTTTTTAGTTGGGTTCGTATTTTTTACCAGGAGTTTTAGTTGGGTTCGTAATTTTACCCGGAGTTTTAGTTGGGTTCGTAATTTTACCCGGACTTTTTAGTTGTGTTGGTAATTTTACCCGGAGTTTTAGTTGGGTTCATATTTTTTACCGGACTTTTTAGTTGGGTTCGTATTTTTTACCCGGAGTTTTAGTTGGGTTCGTATTTTTTACCCGGAGTTTTAGTTGGTTTCGTATTTTTACCCGGAGTTTTAGTTGGGTTCGTATTTTTACCCGGAGTTTTAGTTGGGTTCGTATTTTTTACCCGGACTTTTTAGTTGGGTTAGTATTTTTGCCCGGAGTTTTAATTGGGTTCGTATTTTTTAGCCGGAGTTTTAGTTGGGTTCGTATTTTTTACCCGGAGTTTTAGTTGGGTTCGTATTTTTACCAGGAGTTTTAGTTGGGTTCGTATTTTTACTCGGAGTTTTAGTTGGGTTCGTATTTTTTACCCGGAGTTTTAGTTGGGTTCGTATTTTTACCCGGAGTTTTAGTTGTGTTCGTAATTTTACCCGGACTTTTTAGTTGGGTTCGAATTTTTTACCCGGACTTTTAATTGGGTTCATAATTTTACCCGGAGTTTTGGTTGGGTTCGTAACTTTACCCGGACTTTTTAGTTGGGTTCGTATTTTTTACCCGCACTTTTAGTTGGGTTCGTAATTTTACCCGGAGTTTTAGTTGGGTTCGTAATTTTACCCGGAGTTTTGGTTGTGTTCGTAATTTTACCCGGAGTCTTGAGTTAATAGTTGGGTTCGTATTTTTACCCGGACTTTTAGTTGGGTTCGTAATTTTACCCGGAGTTTTACTTGGGTTCGTAATTTTACCCGGACTTTTTAGTTGGGTTCGTATTTTTTACCCGCACTTTTAGTTGGGTTCGTAATTTTACCCGGAGTTTTACTTGGGTTCGTAATTTTACCCGGAGTTTTAGTTGGGTTCGTAATTTTACCCGGAGTTTTAGTTGGGTTCGTAATTTTACCCGGGCTTTTTAGTTGGGTTCGTATTTTTTACCCGGACTTTTAGTTGGGTTCGTAATTTTACCCGGAGTTTTAGTTGGGTTCGTAATTTTACCCGGAGTTTTAGTTGAGTTCGTAATTTTACCCGGAGTTTTAGTTGGGTTCGTAATTTTACCCGCCTTTTTAGTTGGGTTCGTAATTTTACCCGGACTTTTTAGTTGGGTTCGTATTTTTTACCCGGAGTTTTAGTTGGGTTCGTAATTTTACCCGGAGTTTTAGTTGGGTTCGTAATTTTACCCGGACTTTTTAGTTGGGTTCGTATTTTTTACCCGGACTTTTAGTTGGGTTCGTAATTTTACCCGGAGTTTTACTTGGGTTCGAATTTTTTACCCGGAGTTTTAGTTGGGTTCGTATCTTTTACCCGGAGTTTTAGTTGGGTTCGTATTTTTACCCGGAGTTTTAGTTGTGTTGGTAATTTTACCCGGAGTTTTAGTTGGGTTCATATTTTTTACCCGGAGTTTTAGTTGGGTTCGTATTTTTACCCGGAGTTTTAGTTGGGTTCGTATTTTTTACCCGGACTTTTTAGTTGTGTTGGTAATTTTACCCGGAGTTTTAGTTGGGTTCATATTTTTTACCGGACTTTTTAGTTGGGTTCGTATTTTTTACCCGGACTTTTAGTTTGGTTCGTAATTTTACCCGGAGTTTTAGTTGGGTTCGTAATTTTACCCGGAGTTTTAGTTGGTTTCGTAATTTTACCCGGAGTCTTCAGTTAATAGTTGAGTTCGTATTTTTACCCGGACTTTTAGTTGGGTTCGTAATTTTACCCGGAGTTTTAGTTGGGTTCGTAATTTTACCCGGAGTTTTAGTTGGGTTCGTAATTTTACCCGGACTTTTTAGTTGGGCTCGTATTTTTTACCCGGACTTTTAGTTGGGTTCGTAATATTACCCGGAGTTTTAGTTGGGTTCGTAATTTTACCCGGAGTTTTAGTTGAGTTCGTAATTTTACACGGACTTTTTAGTTGGGTTCGCAATTTTACCCGGACTTTTTAGTTGGGTTCGTATTTTTTACCAGGAGTTTTAGTTGGGTTCGTAATTTTACCCGGAGTTTTAGTTGGGTTCGTAATTTTACCCGGACTTTTTAGTTGTGTTGGTAATTTTACCCGGAGTTTTAGTTGGGTTCATATTTTTTACCGGACTTTTTAGTTGGGTTCGTATTTTTTACCCGGAGTTTTAGTTGGGCTCGTATTTTTTACCCGGAGTTTTAGTTGGGTTCGTATTTTTACCCGGAGTTTTAGTTGGGTTCGTATTTTTACCCGGAGTTTTAGTTGGGTTCGTATTTTTTACCCGGACTTTTTAGTTGGGTTAGTATTTTTGCCCGGAGTTTTAATTGGGTTCGTATTTTTTAGCCGGAGTTTTAGTTGGGTTCGTATTTTTTACCCGGAGTTTTAGTTGGGTTCGTATTTTTACCCGGAGTTTTAGTTGGGTTCGTATTTTTACTCGGAGTTTTAGTTGGGTTCGTATTTTTTACCCGGAGTTTTAGTTGGGTTCGTATTTTTACCCGGAGTTTTAGTTGGGTTCGTAATTTTACCCGGACTTTTTAGTTGGGTTCGAATTTTTTACCCGGACTTTTAATTGGGTTCATAATTTTACCCGGAGTTTTGGTTGGGTTCGTAATTTTACCCGGACTTTTTAGTTGGGTTCGTATTTTTTACCCGCACTTTTAGTTGGGTTCGTAATTTTACCCGGAGTTTTAGTTGGGTTCGTAATTTTACCCGGAGTTTTAGTTGGGTTCGTAATTTTACCCGGAGTCTTGAGTTAATAGTTGGGTTCGTATTTTTACCCGGACTTTTAGTTGGGTTCGTAATGTTACCCGGAGTTTTAGTTGGGTTCGTAATTTTACCCGGAGTTTTACTTGGGTTCGTAATTTTACCCGGACTTTTTAGTTGGGTTCGAATTTTTTACCCGGACTTTTAATTGGGTTCATAATTTTACCCGGAGTTTCGGTTGGGTTCGTAACTTTACCCGGACTTTTTAGTTGGGTTCGTATTTTTTACTCGCACTTTTAGTTGGGTTCGTAATTTTACCCGGAGTTTTAGTTGGGTTCGTAATTTTACCCGGAGTTTTGGTTGGGTTCGTAATTTTACCCGGAGTCTTGAGTTAATAGTTGGGTTCGTATTTTTACCCGGACTTTTAGTTGGGTTCGTAATTTTACCCGGAGTTTTACTTGGGTTCGTAATTTTACCCGGACTTTTTAGTTGGGTTCGTATTTTTTACCCGGACTTTTAGTTGGGTTCGTAATTTTACCCGGAGTTTTAGTTGGGTTCGTAATTTTACCCGGAGTTTTAGTTGAGTTCGTAATTTTACCCGGAGTTTTAGTTGGGTTCGTAATTTTACCCGGACTTTTTAGTTGGGTTCGTAATTTTACCCGGAGTTTTAGTTGGGTTCGTAATTTTACCCGGACTTTTTAGTTGGGTTCGTATTTTTTACCCGGACTTTTAGTTGGGTTCGTAATTTTACCCGGTGTTTTAGTTGGGTTCGAATTTTTTACCCGGAGTTTTAGTTGGGTTCGTATCTTTTACCCGGAGTTTTAGTTGGGTTCGTATTTTTACCCGGAGTTTTAGTTGTGTTGGTAATTTTACCCGGAGTTTTAGTTGGGTTCATATTTTTTACCCGGAGTTTTAGTTGGGTTCGTATTTTTACCCGGAGTTTTAGTTGGGTTCGTATTTTTACCCGGAGTTTTAGTTGGGTTCGTATTTTTTACCCGGACTTTTTAGTTGGGTTCGTATTTTTTACCCGGAGTTTTAGTTGGGTTCGTAATTTTACCCGGAGCTTTAGTTGGGTTCGTAATTTTACCCGGACTTTTTAGTTGTGTTGGTAATTTTACCCGGAGTTTTAGTTGGGTTCATATTTTTTACCCGGACTTTTTAGTTCGGTTAGTATTTTTGCCCGGAGTTTTAATTGGGTTCGTATTTTTTAGCCGGAGTTTTAGTTGGGTTCGTATTTTTTACCCGGAGTTTTAGTTGGGTTCGTATTTTTACCCGGAGTTTTAGTTGGGTTCGTATTTTTACCCGAAGTTTTAGTTGGGTTCGTATTTTTTACCCGGAGTTTTAGTTGGGTTCGTATTTTTTACCCGGACTTTTAGTTGGGTTCGTAATTTTACCCGGAGTTTTAGTTGGGTTCGTAATTTTACCCGGAGTTTTAGTTGGGTTCGTAATTTTACCCGGACTTTTTAGTTGGGTTCGAATTTTTTACCCGGACTTTTAGTTGGGTTCATAATTTTACCCGGAGTTGGGTTCTTAATTTTACCCGGACTTTTTAGTTGGGTTCGTATTTTTTACCCGGACTTTTAGTTGGGTTCGTAATTTTACCCGGAGTTTTAGTTGGGTTCGTAATTTTACCCGGAGTTTTAGTTGGTTTCGTAATTTTACCCGGAGTCTTGAGTTAATAGTTGGGTTCGTATTTTTACCCGGACTTTTAGTTAGGTTCGTAATTTTACCCGGAGTTTTAGTTGGGTTCGTAATTTTACCCGGAGTTTTAGTTGGGTTCGTAATTTTACCCGGACTTTTTAGTTGGGTTCGTATTTTTTACCCGGACTTTTAGTTGGGTTCGTAATTTTACCCGGAGTTTTAGTTGGGTTCGTAATTTTACCCGGAGTTTTAGTTGAGTTCGTAATTTTACCCGGAGTTTTAGTTGGGTTCGTAATTTTACCCGGACTTTTTAGTTGGGTTCGCAATTTTACCCGGACTTTTTAGTTGGGTTCGTATTTTTTACCCGGAGTTTTAGTTGGGTTCGTAATTTTACCCGGAGTTTTAGTTGGGTTCGTAATTTTACGCGGACTTTTTAGTTGTGTTGGTAATTTTACCCGGAGTTTTAGTTGGGTTCATATTTTTTACCGGACTTTTTAGTTGGGTTCGTATTTTTTACCCGGAGTTTTAGTTGGGTTCATATTTTTTACCCGGAGTTTTAGTTGGGTTCGTATTTTTACCCGGAGTTTTAGTTGGGTTCGTATTTTTACCCGGAGTTTTAGTTGGGTTCGTATTTTTTACCCGGACTTTTTAGTTGGGTTAGTTTTTTTGCCCGGAGTTTTAATTGGGTTCGTATTTTTTAGCCGGAGTTTTAGTTGGGTTCGTATTTTTTACCCGGAGTTTTAGTTGGGTTCGTATTTTTACCCGGAGTTTTAGTTGGGTTCGTATTTTTACTCGGAGTTTTAGTTGGGTTCGTATTTTTTACCCGGAGTTTTAGTTGGGTTCGTATTTTTACCCGGAGTTTTAGTTGGGTTCGTAATTTTACCCGGACTTTTTAGTTGGGTTCGAATTTTTTACCCGGACTTTTAATTGGGTTCATAATTTTACCCGGAGTTTTGGTTGGGTTCGTAATTTTACCCGGACTTTTTAGTTGGGTTCGTATTTTTTACCCGCACTTTTAGTTGGGTTCGTAATTTTACCCGGAGTTTTAGTTGGGTTCGTAATTTTACCCGGAGTTTTAGTTGGGTTCGTAATTTTACCCGGAGTCTTGAGTTAATAGTTGGGTTCGTATTTTTACCCGGACTTTTAGTTGGGTTCGTAATTTTACCCGGAGTTTTAGTTGGGTTCGTAATTTTACCCGGAGTTTTACTTGGGTTCGTAATTTTACCCGGAGTTTTACTTGGGTTCGTAATTTTACCCGGAGTTTTAGTTGGGTTCGTAATTTTACCCGGAGTTTTAGTTGGGTTCGTAATTTTACCCGGAGTTTTAGTTGGGTTCGTAATTTTACCCGGAGTCTTGAGTTAATAGTTGGGTTCGTATTTTTACCCGGACTTTTAGTTGGGTTCGTAATTTTACCCGGAGTTTTAGTTGGGTTCGTAATTTTACCCGGAGTTTTAGTTGGGTTCGTAATTTTACCCGGGCTTTTTAGTTGGGTTCGTATTTTTTACCCGGACTTTTAGTTGGGTTCGTAATTTTACCCGGAGTTTTAGTTGGGTTCGTAATTTTACCCGGAGTTTTAGTTGAGTTCGTAATTTTGCCCGGAGTTTTAGTTGGGTTCGTAATTTTACCCGGACTTTTTAGTTGGGTTCGTAATTTTACCCGGACTTTTTAGTTGGGTTCGTATTTTTTACCCGGAGTTTTAGTTGGGTTCGTAATTTTACCCGGAGTTTTAGTTGGGTTCGTAATTTTACCCGGACTTTTTAGTTGGGTTCGTATTTTTTACCCGGACTTTTAGTTGGGTTCGTAATTTTACCAGGAGTTTTAGTTGGGTACGAATTTTTTACCCGGAGTTTTAGTTGGGTTCGTATTTTTTACCCGGAGTTTTAGTTGGGTTCGTATTTTTACCCGGAGTTTTAGTTGTGTTGGTAATTTTACCCGGAGTTTTAGTTGGGTTCATATTTTTTACCCGGAGTTTTAGTTGGGTTCGTATTTTTACCCGGAGTTTTAGTTGGGTTCGTATTTTTACCCGAAGTTTTAGTTGGGTTCGTATTTTTACCCGGACTTTTTAGTTGGGTTCGTATTTTTTACCCGGACTTTTAGTTGGGTTCGTAATTTTACCCGGAGTTTTAGTTGGGTTCGTAATTATACCCGGAGTTTTAGTTGGGTTCGTAATTTTACCCGGACTTTTTAGTTGGGTTCGAATTTTTTACCCGGACTTTTAGTTGGGTTCATTATTTTACCCGGAGTTTTAGTTGGGTTCGTAATTTTACCCGGACTTTTTAGTTGGGTTCGTATTTTTTACCCGGACTTTTAGTTGGGTTCGTAATTTTACCCGGAGTTTTAGTTGGGTTCGTAATTTTACCCGGAGTTTTAGTTGGTTTCGTAATTTTACCCGGAGTCTTGAGTTAATAGTTGGGTTCGTATTTTTACCCGGACTTTTAGTTGGGTTCGTAATTTTACCCGGAGTTTTAGTTGGGTTCGTAATTTTACCCGGAGTTTTAGTTGGGTTCGTAATTTTACCCGGAGTTTTGGTTGGGTTCGTAATTTTACCCGGAGTCTTGAGTTAATAGTTGGGTTCGTATTTTTACCCGGACTTTTAGTTGGGTTCGTAATTTTACCCGGAGTTTTACTTGGGTTCGTAATTTTACCCGGACTTTTTAGTTGGGTTCGTATTTTTTACCCGCACTTTTAGTTGGGTTCGTAATTTTACCCGGAGTTTTACTTGGGTTCGTAATTTTACCCGGAGTTTTAGCTGGGTTCGTAATTTTACAGGGAGTTTTAGTTGGGTTCGTAATTTTACCCGGGCTTTTTAGTTGGGTTCGTATTTTTTACCCGGACTTTTAGTTGGGTTCGTAATTTTACCCGGAGTTTTAGTTGAGTTCGTAATTTTACCCGGAGTTTTAGTTGAGTTCGTAATTTTACCCGGAGTTTTAGTTGGGTTCGTAATTTTACCCGGACTTTTTAGTTGGGTTCGTAATTTTACCCGGACTTTTTAGTTGGGTTCGTATTTTTTACCCGGAGTTTTAGTTGGGTTCGTAATTTTACCCGGAGTTTTAGTTGGGTTCGTAATTTTACCCGGACTTTTTAGTTGAGTTCGTATTTTTTACCCGGACTTTTAGTTGGGTTCGTAATTTTACCCGGAGTTTTAGTTGGGTTCGAATTTTTTACCCGGAGTTTTAGTTGGGTTCGTATTTTTTACCCGGAGTTTTAGTTGGGTTCGTATTTTTACCCGGAGTTTTAGTTGTGTTGGTAATTTTACCCGGAGTTTTAGTTGGGTTCATATTTTTTACCCGGAGTTTTAGTTGGGTTCGTATTTTTACCCGGAGTTTTAGTTGGGTTCGTATTTTTACCCGGAGTTTTAGTTGGGTTCGTATTTTTTACCCGGACTTTTTAGTTGGGTTCGTATTTTTTACCCGGAGTTTTAGTTGGGTTCGTAATTTTACCCGGAGTTTTAGTTGGGTTCGTAATTTTACCCGGACTTTTTAGTTGCGTTGGTAATTTTACCCGGAGTTTTAGTTGGGTTCATATTTTTTACCCGGACTTTTTAGTTGGGTTGGTATTTTTGCCGGGAGTTTTAGTTGGGTTCGTATTTTTTAGCCGGAGTTTTAGTTGGGTTCGTATTTTTTACCCGGAGTTTTAGTTGGGTTCGTATTATTACCCGGAGTTTTAGTTGGGTTCGTATTTTTACCCGGAGTTTTAGTTGGGTTCGTATTTTTTACCCGGAGTTTTAGTTGGGTTCGTATTTTTACCCGGACTTTTTAGTTGGGTTCGTATTTTTTACCCGGACTTTTAGTTGGGTTCGTAATTTTACCAGGAGTTTTAGTTGGGTTCGTAATTTTACCCGGAGTTTTAGTTGGGTTCGTAATTTTACCAGGACTTTTTAGTTGGGTTCGAATTTTTTACCCGGACTTTTAGTTGGGTTCATAATTTTACCCGGAGTTTTAGTTGGGTTCGTAATTTTACCCGGACTTTTTAGTTGGGTTCGTATTTTTTACCCGGACTTTTAGTTGGGTTCGTAATTTTACCCGGAGTTTTAGTTGGGTTCGTAATTTTACCCGGAGTTTTAGTTGGTTTCGTAATTTTACCCGGAGTCTTGAGTTAATAGTTGGGTTCGTATTTTTACCCGGACTTTTAGTTGGGTTCGTAATTTTACCCGGAGTTTTAGTTGGGTTCGTAATTTTACCCGGAGTTTTAGTTGGGTTCGTAATTTTACCCGGACTTTTTAGTTGGGTTCGTATTTTTTACCCGGACTTTTAGTTGGGTTCGTAATTTTACCCGGAGTTTTAGTTGGGTTCGTAATTTTACCCGGAGTTTTAGTTGAGTTCGTAATTTTACCCGGAGTTTTAGTTGGGTTCGTAATTTTACCCGGACTTTTTAGTTGGGTTCGCAATTTTACCCGGACTTTTTAGTTGGGTTCGTATTTTTTACCCGGAGTTTTAGTTGGGTTCGTAATTTTACCCGGAGTTTTAGTTGGGTTCGTAATTTTACCCGGAGTTTTACTTGGGTTCGTAATTTTACCCGGACTTTTTAGTTGGGTTCGTATTTTTTACCCGCACTTTTAGTTGGGTTCGTAATTTTACCCGGAGTTTTACTTGGGTTCGTAATTTTACCCGGAGTTTTAGTTGGGTTCGTAATTTTACAGGGAGTTTTAGTTGGGTCGTAATTTTACCCGGGCTTTTTAGTTGGGTTCGTATTTTTTACCCGGACTTTTAGTTGGGTTCGTAATTTTACCCGGAGTTTTAGTTGGGTTCGTAATTTTACCCGGAGTTTTAGTTGAGTTCGTAATTTTACCCGGAGTTTTAGTTGGGTTCGTAATTTTACCCGGACTTTTTAGTTGGGTTCGTAATTTCACCCGGACTTTTTAGTTGGGTTCGTATTTTTTACCCGGAGTTTTAGTTGGGTTCGTAATTTTACCCGGAGTTTTAGTTGGGTTCGTAATTTTACCCGGACTTTTTAGTTGAGTTCGTATTTTTTACCCGGACTTTTAGTTGGGTTCGTAATTTTACCCGGAGTTTTAGTTGGGTTTGAATTTTTTACCCGGAGTTTTAGTTGGGTTCGTATTTTTTACCCGGAGTTTTAGTTGGGTTCGTATTTTTACCCGGAGTTTTAGTTGGGTTCGTATTTTTACCCGGAGTTTTAGTTGGGTTCGTATTTTTTTACCCGGACTTTTTAGTTGGGTTCGTATTTTTTACCCGGAGTTTTAGTTGGGTTCGTAATTTTACCCGGAGTTTTAGTTGGGTTCGTAATTTTACCCGGACTTTTTAGTTGCGTTGGTAATTTTACCCGGAGTTTTAGTTGGGTTCATATTTTTTACCCGGACTTTTAGTTGGGTTGGTATTTTTGCCGGGAGTTTTAGTTGGGTTCGTATTTTTTAGCCGGAGTTTTAGTTGGGTTCGTATTTTTTACCCGGAGTTTTAGTTGGGTTCGTATTATTACCCGGAGTTTTAGTTGGGTTCGTATTTTTACCCGGAGTTTTAGTTGGGTTCGTATTTTTTACCCGCAGTTTTAGTTGGGTTCGTATTTTTACCCGGACTTTTTAGTTGGGTTCGTATTTTTTACCCGGACTTTTAGTTGGGTTCGTAATTTTACCAGGAGTTTTAGTTGGGTTCGTAATTTTACCCGGAGTTTTAGTTGGGTTCGTAATTTTACCCGGACTTTTTAGTTGGGTTCGAATTTTTTACCCGGACTTTTAGTTGGGTTCATAATTTTACCCGGAGTTTTAGTTGGGTTCGTAATTTTACCCGGACTTTTTAGTTGGGTTCGTATTTTTTACCCGGACTTTTAGTTGGGTTCGTAATTTTACCCGGAGTTTTAGTTGGGTTCGTAATTTTACCCGGAGTTTTAGTTGGTTTCGTAATTTTACCCGGAGTCTTGAGTTAATAGTTGGGTTCGTATTTTTACCCGGACTTTTAGTTGGGTTCGTAATTTTACCCGGAGTTTTAGTTGGGTTCGTAATTTTACCCGGAGTTTTAGTTGGGTTCGTAATTTTACCCGGACTTTTTAGTTGGGTTCGTATTTTTTACCCGGACTTTTAGTTGGGTTCGTAATTTTACCCGGAGTTTTAGTTGGGTTCGTAATTTTACCCGGAGTTTTAGTTGAGTTCGTAATTTTACCCGGAGTTTTAGTTGGGTTCGTAATTTTACCCGGACTTTTTAGTTGGGTTCGCAATTTTACCCGGACTTTTTAGTTGGGTTCGTATTTTTTACCCGGAGTTTTAGTTGGGTTCGTAATTTTACCCGGAGTTTTACTTGGGTTCGTAATTTTACCCGGAGTTTTAGTTGGGTTCGTAATTTTACAGGGAGTTTTAGTTGGGTTCGTAATTTTACCCGGGCTTTTTAATTGGGTTCGTATTTTTTACCCGGACTTTTAGTTGGGTTCGTAATTTTACCCGGAGTTTTAGTTGGGTTCGTAATTTTACCCGGAGTTTTAGTTGAGTTCGTAATTTTACCCGGAGTTTTAGTTGGGTTCGTAATTTTACCCGGACTTTTTAGTTGGGTTCGTAATTTTACCCGGACTTTTTAGTTGGGTTCGTATTTTTTACCCGGAGTTTTAGTTGGGTTCGTAATTTTACCCGGAGTTTTAGTTGGGTTCGTAATTTTACCCGGACTTTTTAGTTGAGTTCGTATTTTTTACCCGGACTTTTAGTTGGGTTCGTAATTTTACCCGGAGTTTTAGTTGGGTTCGAATTTTTTACCCGGAGTTTTAGTTGGGTTCGTATTTTTACCCGGAGTTTTAGTTGTGTTGGTAATTTTACCCGGAGTTTTAGTTGGGTTCATATTTTTTACCTGGAGTTTTAGTTGGGTTCGTATTTTTACCCGGAGTTTTAGTTGGGTTCGTATTTTTACCCGGAGTTTTAGTTGGGTTCGTATTTTTTACCCGGACTTTTTAGTTGGGTTCGTATTTTTTACCCGGAGTTTTAGTTGGGTTCGTAATTTTACCCGGAGTTTTAGTTGGGTTCGTAATTTTACCCGGAGTTTTAGTTGAGTTCGTAATTTTACCCGGAGTTTTAGTTGGGTTCGTAATTTTACCCGGACTTTTTAGTTGGGTTCGCAATTTTACCCGGACTTTTTAGTTGGGTTCGTATTTTTTACCCGGAGTTTTAGTTGGGTTCGTAATTTTACCCGGAGTTTTAGTTGGGTTCGTAATTTTACGCGGACTTTTTAGTTGTGTTGGTAATTTTACCCGGAGTTTTAGTTGGGTTCATATTTTTTACCGGACTTTTTAGTTGGGTTCGTATTTTTTACCCGGAGTTTTAGTTGGGTTCATATTTTTTACCCGGAGTTTTAGTTGGGTTCGTATTTTTACCCGGAGTTTTAGTTGGGTTCGTATTTTTACCCGGAGTTTTAGTTGGGTTCGTATTTTTTACCCGGACTTTTTAGTTGGGTTAGTTTTTTTGCCCGGAGTTTTAATTGGGTTCGTATTTTTTAGCCGGAGTTTTAGTTGGGTTCGTATTTTTTACCCGGAGTTTTAGTTGGGTTCGTATTTTTACCCGGAGTTTTAGTTGGGTTCGTATTTTTACTCGGAGTTTTAGTTGGGTTCGTATTTTTTACCCGGAGTTTTAGTTGGGTTCGTATTTTTACCCGGAGTTTTAGTTGGGTTCGTAATTTTACCCGGACTTTTTAGTTGGGTTCGAATTTTTTACCCGGACTTTTAATTGGGTTCATAATTTTACCCGGAGTTTTGGTTGGGTTCGTAATTTTACCCGGACTTTTTAGTTGGGTTCGTATTTTTTACCCGCACTTTTAGTTGGGTTCGTAATTTTACCCGGAGTTTTAGTTGGGTTCGTAATTTTACCCGGAGTTTTAGTTGGGTTCGTAATTTTACCCGGAGTCTTGAGTTAATAGTTGGGTTCGTATTTTTACCCGGACTTTTAGTTGGGTTCGTAATGTTACCCGGAGTTTTAGTTGGGTTCGTAATTTTACCCGGAGTTTTACTTGGGTTCGTAATTTTACCCGGAGTTTTACTTGGGTTCGTAATTTTACCCGGAGTTTTAGTTGGGTTCGTAATATTACCCGGAGTTTTAGTTGGGTTCGTAATTTTACCCGGAGTTTTAGTTGGGTTCGTAATTTTACCCGGAGTCTTGAGTTAATAGTTGGGTTCGTATTTTTACCCGGACTTTTAGTTGGGTTCGTAATTTTACCCGGAGTTTTAGTTGGGTTCGTAATTTTACCCGGAGTTTTAGTTGGGTTCGTAATTTTACCCGGGCTTTTTAGTTGGGTTCGTATTTTTTACCCGGACTTTTAGTTGGGTTCGTAATTTTACCCGGAGTTTTAGTTGGGTTCGTAATTTTACCCGGAGTTTTAGTTGAGTTCGTAATTTTGCCCGGAGTTTTAGTTGGGTTTGTAATTTTACCCGGACTTTTTAGTTGGGTTCGTAATTTTACCCGGACTTTTTAGTTGGGTTCGTATTTTTTACCCGGAGTTTTAGTTGGGTTCGTAATTTTACCCGGAGTTTTAGTTGGGTTCGTAATTTTACCCGGACTTTTTAGTTGGGTTCGTATTTTTTACCCGGACTTTTAGTTGGGTTCGTAATTTTACCAGGAGTTTTAGTTGGGTACGAATTTTTTACCCGGAGTTTTAGTTGGGTTCGTATTTTTTACCCGGAGTTTTAGTTGGGTTCGTATTTTTACCCGGAGTTTTAGTTGTGTTGGTAATTTTACCCGGAGTTTTAGTTGGGTTCATATTTTTTACCCGGAGTTTTAGTTGGGTTCGTATTTTTACCCGGAGTTTTAGTTGGGTTCGCATTTTTACCCGGAGTTTTAGTTGGGTTCGTATTTTTACCCGGACTTTTTAGTTGGGTTCGTATTTTTTACCCGGACTTTTAGTTGGGTTCGTAATTTTACCCGGAGTTTTAGTTGGGTTCGTAATTATACCCGGAGTTTTAGTTGGGTTCGTAATTTTACCCGGACTTTTTAGTTGGGTTCGAATTTTTTACCCGGACTTTTAGTTGGGTTCATTATTTTACCCGGAGTTTTAGTTGGGTTCGTAATTTTACCCGGACTTTTTAGTTGGGTTCGTATTTTTTACCCGGACTTTTAGTTGGGTTCGTAATTTTACCCGGAGTTTTAGTTGGGTTCGTAATTTTACCCGGAGTTTTAGTTGGTTTCGTAATTTTACCCGGAGTCTTGAGTTAATAGTTGGGTTCGTATTTTTACCCGGACTTTTAGTTGGGTTCGTAATTTTACCCGGAGTTTTAGTTGGGTTCGTAATTTTACCCGGAGTTTTAGTTGGGTTCGTAATTTTACCCGGAGTTTTGGTTGGGTTCGTAATTTTACCCGGAGTCTTGAGTTAATAGTTGGGTTCGTATTTTTACCCGGACTTTTAGTTGGGTTCGTAATTTTACCCGGAGTTTTACTTGGGTTCGTAATTTTACCCGGACTTTTTAGTTGGGTTCGTATTTTTTACCCGCACTTTTAGTTGGGTTCGTAATTTTACCCGGAGTTTTACTTGGGTTCGTAATTTTACCCGGAGTTTTAGTTGGGTTCGTAATTTTACAGGGAGTTTTAGTTGGGTTCGTAATTTTACCCGGGCTTTTTAGTTGGGTTCGTATTTTTTACCCGGACTTTTAGTTGGGTTCGTAATTTTACCCGGAGTTTTAGTTGGGTTCGTAATTTTACCCGGAGTTTTAGTTGAGTTCGTAATTTTACCCGGAGTTTTAGTTGGGTTCGTAATTTTACCCGGACTTTTTAGTTGGGTTCGTAATTTTACCCGGACTTTTTAGTTGGGTTCGTATTTTTTACCCGGAGTTTTAGTTGGGTTCGTAATTTTACCCGGAGTTTTAGTTGGGTTCGTAATTTTACCCGGACTTTTTAGTTGAGTTCGTATTTTTTACCCGGACTTTTAGTTGGGTTCGTAATTTTACCCGGAGTTTTAGTTGGGTTCGAATTTTTTACCCGGAGTTTTAGTTGGGTTCGTATTTTTTACCCGGAGTTTTAGTTGGGTTCGTATTTTTACCCGGAGTTTTAGTTGTGTTGGTAATTTTACCCGGAGTTTTAGTTGGGTTCATATTTTTTACCCGGAGTTTTAGTTGGGTTCGTATTTTTACCCGGAGTTTTAGTTGGGTTCGTATTTTTACCCGGAGTTTTAGTTGGGTTCGTATTTTTTACCCGGAGTTTTTAGTTGGGTTCGTATTTTTTACCCGGAGTTTTAGTTGGGTTCGTAATTTTACCCGGAGTTTTAGTTGGGTTCGTAATTTTACCCGGACTTTTTAGTTGCGTTGGTAATTTTACCCGGAGTTTTAGTTGGGTTCATATTTTTTACCCGGACTTTTTAGTTGGGTTGGTATTTTTGCCGGGAGTTTTAGTTGGGTTCGTATTTTTTAGCCGGAGTTTTAGTTGGGTTCGTATTTTTTACCCGGAGTTTTAGTTGGGTTCGTATTATTACCCGGAGTTTTAGTTGGGTTCGTATTTTTACCCGGAGTTTTAGTTGGGTTCGTATTTTTTACCCGGAGTTTTAGTTGGGTTCGTATTTTTACCCGGACTTTTTAGTTGGGTTCGTATTTTTTACCCGGACTTTTAGTTGGGTTCGTAATTTTACCAGGAGTTTTAGTTGGGTTCGTAATTTTACCCGGAGTTTTAGTTGGGTTCGTAATTTTACCCGGACTTTTTAGTTGGGTTCGAATTTTTTACCCGGACTTTTAGTTGGGTTCATAATTTTACCCGGAGTTTTAGTTGGGTTCGTAATTTTACCCGGACTTTTTAGTTGGGTTCGTATTTTTTACCCGGACTTTTAGTTGGGTTCGTAATTTTACCCGGAGTTTTAGTTGGGTTCGTAATTTTACCCGGAGTTTTAGTTGGTTTCGTAATTTTACCCGGAGTCTTGAGTTAATAGTTGGGTTCGTATTTTTACCCGGACTTTTAGTTGGGTTCGTAATTTTACCCGGAGTTTTAGTTGGGTTCGTAATTTTACCCGGAGTTTTAGTTGGGTTCGTAATTTTACCCGGACTTTTTAGTTGGGTTCGTATTTTTTACCCGGACTTTTAGTTGGGTTCGTAATTTTACCCGGAGTTTTAGTTGGGTTCGTAATTTTACCCGGAGTTTTAGTTGAGTTCGTAATTTTACCCGGAGTTTTAGTTGGGTTCGTAATTTTACCCGGACTTTTTAGTTGGGTTCGCAATTTTACCCGGACTTTTTAGTTGGGTTCGTATTTTTTACCCGGAGTTTTAGTTGGGTTCGTAATTTTACCCGGAGTTTTAGTTGGGTTCGTAATTTTACCCGGAGTTTTACTTGGGTTCGTAATTTTACCCGGACTTTTTAGTTGGGTTCGTATTTTTTACCCGCACTTTTAGTTGGGTTCGTAATTTTACCCGGAGTTTTACTTGGGTTCGTAATTTTACCCGGAGTTTTAGTTGGGTTCGTAATTTTACAGGGAGTTTTAGTTGGGTTCGTAATTTTACCCGGGCTTTTTAGTTGGGTTCGTATTTTTTACCCGGACTTTTAGTTGGGTTCGTAATTTTACCCGGAGTTTTAGTTGGGTTCGTAATTTTACCCGGAGTTTTAGTTGAGTTCGTAATTTTACCCGGAGTTTTAGTTGGGTTCGTAATTTTACCCGGACTTTTTAGTTGGGTTCGTAATTTTACCCGGACTTTTTAGTTGGGTTCGTATTTTTTACCCGGAGTTTTAGTTGGGTTCGTAATTTTACCCGGAGTTTTAGTTGGGTTCGTAATTTTACCCGGACTTTTTAGTTGAGTTCGTATTTTTTACCCGGACTTTTAGTTGGGTTCGTAATTTTACCCGGAGTTTTAGTTGGGTTCGAATTTTTTACCCGGAGTTTTAGTTGGGTTCGTATTTTTTACCCGGAGTTTTAGTTGGGTTCGTATTTTTACCCGGAGTTTTAGTTGTGTTGGTAATTTTACCCGGAGTTTTAGTTGGGTTCATATTTTTTACCCGGAGTTTTAGTTGGGTTCGTATTTTTACCCGGAGTTTTAGTTGGGTTCGTATTTTTACCCGGAGTTTTAGTTGGGTTCGTATTTTTTACCCGGACTTTTTAGTTGGGTTCGTATTTTTTACCCGGAGTTTTAGTTGGGTTCGTAATTTTACCCGGAGTTTTAGTTGGGTTCGTAATTTTACCCGGACGTTTTAGTTGCGTTGGTAATTTTACCCGGAGTTTTAGTTGGGTTCATATTTTTTACCCGGACTTTTTAGTTGGGTTGGTATTTTTGCCGGGAGTTTTAGTTGGGTTCGTATTTTTTAGCCGGAGTTTTAGTTGGGTTCGTATTTTTTACCCGGAGTTTTAGTTGGGTTCGTATTATTACCCGGAGTTTTAGTTGGGTTCGTATTTTTACCCGGAGTTTTAGTTGGGTTCGTATTTTTTACCCGGAGTTTTAGTTGGGTTCGTATTTTTACCCGGACTTTTTAGTTGGGTTCGTATTTTTTACCCGGACTATTAGTTGGGTTCGTAATTTTACCAGGAGTTTTAGTTGGGTTCGTAATTTTACCCGGAGTTTTAGTTGGGTTCGTAATTTTACCCGGACTTTTTAGTTGGGTTCGAATTTTTTACCCGGACTTTTAGTTGGGTTCATAATTTTACCCGGAGTTTTAGTTGGGTTCGTAATTTTACCCGGACTTTTTAGTTGGGTTCGTATTTTTTACCCGGACTTTTAGTTGGGTTCGTAATTTTACCCGGAGTTTTAGTTGGGTTCGTAATTTTACCCGGAGTTTTAGTTGGTTTCGTAATTTTACCCGGAGTCTTGAGTTAATAGTTGGGTTCGTATTTTTACCCGGACTTTTAGTTGGGTTCGTAATTTTACCCGGAGTTTTAGTTGGGTTCGTAGTTTTACCCGGAGTTTTAGTTGGGTTCGTAATTTTACCCGGACTTTTTAGTTGGGTTCATATTTTTTACCCGGACTTTTAGTTGGGTTCGTAATTTTACCCGGAGTTTTAGTTGGGTTCGTAATTTTACCCGGAGTTTTAGTTGAGTTCGTAATTTTACCCGGAGTTTTAGTTGGGTTCGTAATTTTACCCGGACTTTTTAGTTGGGTTCGCAATTTTACCCGGACTTTTTAGTTGGGTTCGTATTTTTTACCCGGAGTTTTAGTTGGGTTCGTAATTTTACCCGGAGTTTTAGTTGGGTTCGTAATTTTACCCGGACTTTTTAGTTGTGTTGGTAATTTTACCCGGAGTTTTAGTTGGGTTCATATTTTTTACCGGACTTTTTAGTTGGGTTCGTATTTTTTACCCGGAGTTTTAGTTGGGTTCATATTTTTTACCCGGAGTTTTAGTTGGGTTCGTATTTTTACCCGGAGTTTTAGTTGGGTTCGTATTTTTACCCGGAGTTTTAGTTGGGTTCGTATTTTTTACCCGGACTTTTTAGTTGGGTTAGTATTTTTGCCCGGAGTTTTAATTGGGTTCGTATTTTTTAGCCGGAGTTTTAGTTGGGTTCGTATTTTTTACCCGGAGTTTTAGTTGGGTTCGTATTTTTACCCGGAGTTTTAGTTGGGTTCGTATTTTTACTCGGAGTTTTAGTTGGGTTCGTATTTTTTACCCGGAGTTTTAGTTGGGTTCGTATTTTTACCCGGAGTTTTAGTTGGGTTCGTAATTTTACCCGGACTTTTTAGTTGGGTTCGAATTTTTTACCCGGACTTTTAATTGGGTTCATAATTTTACCTGGAGTTTTGGTTGGGTACGTAGTTTTACCCGGACTTTTTAGTTGGGTTCGTATTTTTTACCCGCACTTTTAGTTGGGTTCGTAATTTTACCCGGAGTTTTAGTTGGGTTCGTAATTTTACCCGGAGTTTTAGTTGGGTTCGTAATTTTACCCGGAGTCTTGAGTTAATAGTTGGGTTCGTATTTTTTACCCGGAGTTTTAGTTGGGTTCATATTTTTTACCCGGAGTTTTAGTTTGGTTCGTATTTTTACCCGGAGTTTTAGTTGGGTTCGTATTTTTACCCGGAGTTTTAGTTGGGTTCGTATTTTTTACCCGGACTTTTTAGTTGGGTTAGTATTTTTGCCCGGAGTTTTAATTGGGTTCGTATTTTTTACCCGGAGTTTTAGTTGGGTTCGTATTTTTTACCCGGAGTTTTAGTTGGGTTCGTATTTTTACCCGGAGTTTTAGTTGGGTTCGTATTTTTACTCGGAGTTTTAGTTGGGTTCGTATTTTTTACCCGGAGTTTTAGTTGGGTTCGTATTTTTACCCGGAGTATTAGTTGGGTTCGTAATTTTACCCGGACTTTTTAGTTGATTTCGAATTTTTTACCCGGACTTTTAATTGGGTTCATAATTTTACCCGGAGTTTTAGTTGGGTTCGTAATTTTACCCGGAGTTTTAGTTTGGTTCGTATTTTTACCCGGAGTTTTACTTGGGTTCGTAATTTTACCCGGAGTTTTAGTTGGGTTCGTAATTTTACCCGGAGTTTTAGTTGGGTTCGTAATTTTACCCGGAGTTTTAGTTGGGTTCGTAATTTTACCCGGGCTTTTAGTTGGGTTCGTATTTTTTACCCGGACTTTTAGTTGGGTTCGTAATTTTACCCGGAGTTTTAGTTGGGTTCGTAATTTTACCCGGAGTTTTAGTTGAGTTCGTAATTTTGCCCGGAGTTTTAGTTGGGTTCGTAATTTTACCCGGAGTCTTGAGTTAATAGTTGGGTTCGTATTTTTACCCGGACTTTTAGTTGGGTTCGTAATTTTACCCGGAGTTTTACTTGGGTTCGTAATTTTACCCGGACTTTTTAGTTGGGTTCGTATTTTTTACCCGCACTTTTAGTTGGGTTTGTAATTTTACCCGGAGTTTTACTTGGGTTCGTAATTTTACCCGGAGTTTTAGTTGGGTTCGTAATTTTACCCGGAGTTTTAGTTGGGTTCGTAATTTTACCCGGGCTTTTTAGTTGGGTTCGTATTTTTTACCCGGACTTTTAGTTGGGTTCGTAATTTTACCCGGAGTTTTAGTTGGGTTCGTAATTTTACCCGGAGTTTTAGTTGAGTTCGTAATTTTACCCGGAGTTTTAGTTGGGTTCGTAATTTTACCCGGACTTTTTAGTTGGGTTCGTAATTTTACCCGGACTTTTTAGTTGGGTTCGTATTTTTTACCCGGAGTTTTAGTTGGGTTCGTAATTTTACCCGGAGTTTTAGTTGGGTTCGTAATTTTACCCGGACTTTTTAGTTGAGTTCGTATTTTTTACCCGGACTTTTAGTTGGGTTCGTAATTTTACCCGGAGTTTTAGTTGGGTTCGAATTTTTTACCCGGAGTTTTAGTTGGGTTCGTATTTTTTACCCGGAGTTTTAGTTGGGTTCGTATTTTTACCCGGAGTTTTAGTTGTGTTGGTAATTTTACCCGGAGTTTTAGTTGGGTTCATATTTTTTACCCGGAGTTTTAGTTGGGTTCGTATTTTTACCCGAAGTTTTAGTTGGGTTCGTATTTTTACCCGGAGTTTTAGTTGGGTTCGTATTTTTTACCCGGACTTTTTAGTTGGGTTCGTATTTTTTACCCGGAGTTTTAGTTGGGTTCGTAATTTTACCCGGAGTTTTAGTTGGGTTCGTAATTTTACCCGGACTTTTTAGTTGCGTTGGTAATTTTACCCGGAGTTTTAGTTGGGTTCATATTTTTTACCCGGACTTTTTAGTTGGGTTGGTATTTTTGCCGGGAGTTTTAGTTGGGTTCGTATTTTTTAGCCGGAGTTTTAGTTGGGTTCGTATTTTTTACCCGGAGTTTTAGTTGGGTTCGTATTATTACCCGGAGTTTTAGTTGGGTTCGTATTTTTACCCGGACTTTTTAGTTGGGTTCGTATTTTTTACCCGGACTTTTAGTTGGGTTCGTAATTTTACCAGGAGTTTTAGTTGGGTTCGTAATTTTACCCGGAGTTTTAGTTGGGTTCGTAATTTTACCCGGACTTTTTAGTTGGGTTCGAATTTTTTACCCGGACTTTTAGTTGGGTTCATAATTTTACCCGGAGTTTTAGTTGGGTTCGTAATTTTACCCGGACTTTTTAGTTGGGTTCGTATTTTTTACCCGGACTTTTAGTTGGGTTCGTAATTTTACCCGGAGTTTTAGTTGGGTTCGTAATTTTACCCGGAGTTTTAGTTGGTTTCGTAATTTTACCCGGAGTCTTGAGTTAATAGTTGGGTTCGTATTTTTACCCGGACTTTTAGTTGGGTTCGTAATTTTACCCGGAGTTTTAGTTGGGTTCGTAATTTTACCCGGAGTTTTAGTTGGGTTCGTAATTTTACCCGGACTTTTTAGTTGGGTTCGTATTTTTTACCCGGACTTTTAGTTGGGTTCGTAATTTTACCCGGAGTTTTAGTTGGGTTCGTAATTTTACCCGGAGTTTTAGTTGAGTTCGTAATTTTACCCGGAGTTTTAGTTGGGTTCGTAATTTTACCCGGACTTTTTAGTTGGGTTCGCAATTTTACCCGGACTTTTTAGTTGGGTTCGTATTTTTTACCCGGAGTTTTAGTTGGGTTCGTAATTTTACCCGGGCTTTTTAGTTGGGTTCGTATTTTTTACCCGGACTTTTAGTTGGGTTCGTAATTTTACCCGGAGTTTTAGTTGGGTTCGTAATTTTACCCGGAGTTTTAGTTGAGTTCGTAATTTTGCCCGGAGTTTTAGTTGGGTTCGTAATTTTACCCGGAGTCTTGAGTTAATAGTTGGGTTCGTATTTTTACCCGGACTTTTAGTTGGGTTCGTAATTTTACCCGGAGTTTTACTTGGGTTCGTAATTTTACCCGGACTTTTTAGTTGGGTTCGTATTTTTTACCCGCACTTTTAGTTGGGTTTGTAATTTTACCCGGAGTTTTACTTGGGTTCGTAATTTTACCCGGAGTTTTAGTTGGGTTCGTAATTTTACCCGGAGTTTTAGTTGGGTTCGTAATTTTACCCGGGCTTTTTAGTTGGGTTCGTATTTTTTACCCGGACTTTTAGTTGGGTTCGTAATTTTACCCGGAGTTTTAGTTGGGTTCGTAATTTTACCCGGAGTTTTAGTTGAGTTCGTAATTTTACCCGGAGTTTTAGTTGGGTTCGTAATTTTACCCGGACTTTTTAGTTGGGTTCGTAATTTTACCCGGACTTTTTAGTTGGGTTCGTATTTTTTACCCGGAGTTTTAGTTGGGTTCGTAATTTTACCCGGAGTTTTAGTTGGGTTCGTAATTTTACCCGGACTTTTTAGTTGAGTTCGTATTTTTTACCCGGACTTTTAGTTGGGTTCGTAATTTTACCCGGAGTTTTAGTTGGGTTCGAATTTTTTACCCGGAGTTTTAGTTGGGTTCGTATTTTTTACCCGGAGTTTTAGTTGGGTTCGTATTTTTACCCGGAGTTTTAGTTGTGTTGGTAATTTTACCCGGAGTTTTAGTTGGGTTCATATTTTTTACCCGGAGTTTTAGTTGGGTTCGTATTTTTACCCGAAGTTTTAGTTGGGTTCGTATTTTTACCCGGAGTTTTAGTTGGGTTCGTATTTTTTACCCGGACTTTTTAGTTGGGTTCGTATTTTTTACCCGGAGTTTTAGTTGGGTTCGTAATTTTACCCGGAGTTTTAGTTGGGTTCGTAATTTTACCCGGACTTTTTAGTTGCGTTGGTAATTTTACCCGGAGTTTTAGTTGGGTTCATATTTTTTACCCGGACTTTTTAGTTGGGTTGGTATTTTTGCCGGGAGTTTTAGTTGGGTTCGTATTTTTTAGCCGGAGTTTTAGTTGGGTTCGTATTTTTTACCCGGAGTTTTAGTTGGGTTCGTATTATTACCCGGAGTTTTAGTTGGGTTCGTATTTTTACCCGGACTTTTTAGTTGGGTTCGTATTTTTTACCCGGACTTTTAGTTGGGTTCGTAATTTTACCAGGAGTTTTAGTTGGGTTCGTAATTTTACCCGGAGTTTTAGTTGGGTTCGTAATTTTACCCGTACTTTTTAGTTGGGTTCGAATTTTTTACCCGGACTTTTAGTTGGGTTCATAATTTTACCCGGAGTTTTAGTTGGGTTCGTAATTTTACCCGGACTTTTTAGTTGGGTTCGTATTTTTTACCCGGACTTTTAGTTGGGTTCGTAATTTTACCCGGAGTTTTAGTTGGGTTCGTAATTTTACCCGGAGTTTTAGTTGGTTTCGTAATTTTACCCGGAGTCTTGAGTTAATAGTTGGGTTCGTATTTTTACCCGGACTTTTAGTTGGGTTCGTAATTTTACCCGGAGTTTTAGTTGGGTTCGTAATTTTACCCGGAGTTTTAGTTGGGTTCGTAATTTTACCCGGACTTTTTAGTTGGGTTCGTATTTTTTACCCGGACTTTTAGTTGGGTTCGTAATTTTACCCGGAGTTTTAGTTGGGTTCGTAATTTTACCCGGAGTTTTAGTTGAGTTCGTAATTTTACCCGGAGTTTTAGTTGGGTTCGTAATTTTACCCGGACTTTTTAGTTGGGTTCGCAATTTTACCCGGACTTTTTAGTTGGGTTCGTATTTTTTACCCGGAGTTTTAGTTGGGTTCGTAATTTTACCCGGAGTTTTAGTTTGGTTCGTAATTTTACCCGGACTTTTTAGTTGTGTTGGTAATTTTACCCGGAGTTTTAGTTGGGTTCATATTTTTTACCGGACTTTTTAGTTGGGTCCGTATTTTTTACCCGGAGTTTTAGTTGGGTTCATATTTTTTACCCGGAGTTTTAGTTGGGTTCGTATTTTTACCCGGAGTTTTAGTTGGGTTCGTATTTTTACCCGGAGTTTTAGTTGGGTTCGTATTCTTTACCCGGACTTTTTAGTTGGGTTAGTATTTTTGCCCGGAGTTTTAATTGGGTTCGTATTTTTTAGCCGGAGTTTTAGTTGGGTTCGTATTTTTTACCCGGAGTTTTAGTTGGGTTCGTATTTTTACCCGGAGTTTTAGTTGGGTTCGTATTTTTACTCGGAGTTTTAGTTGGGTTCGTATTTTTTACCCGGAGTTTTAGTTGGGTTCGTATTTTTACCCGGAGTTTTAGTTGGGTTCGTAATTTTACCCGGACTTTTTAGTTGGGTTCGAATTTTTTACCCGGACTTTTAATTGGGTTCATAATTTTACCCGGAGTTTTGGTTGGGTTCGTAGTTTTACCCGGACTTTTTAGTTGGGTTCGTATTTTTTACCCGCACTTTTAGTTGGGTTCGTAATTTTACCCGGAGTTTTAGTTGGGTTCGTAATTTTACCCGGAGTTTTAGTTGGGTTCGTAATTTTACCCGGAGTCTTCAGTTAATAGTTGGGTTCGTATTTTTTACCCGGAGTTTTAGTTGGGTTCATATTTTTTACCCGGAGTTTTAGTTTGGTTCGTATTTTTACCCGGAGTTTTAGTTGGGTTCGTATTTTTACCCGGAGTTTTAGTTGGGTTCGTATTTTTTACCCGGACTTTTTAGTTGGGTTAGTATTTTTGCCCGGAGTTTTAATTGGGTTCGTATTTTTTACCCGGAGTTTTAGTTGGGTTCGTATTCTTTACCCGGAGTTTTAGTTGGGTTCGTATTTTTACCCGGAGTTTTAGTTGGGTTCGTATTTTTACTCGGAGTTTTAGTTGGGTTCGTATTTTTTACCCGGAGTTTTAGTTGGGTTCGTATTTTTACCCGGAGTATTAGTTGGGTTCGTAATTTTACCCGGACTTTTTAGTTGATTTCGAATTTTTTACCCGGACTTTTAATTGGGTTCATAATTTTACCCGGAGTTTTGGTTGGGTTCGTAATTTTACCCGGATTTTTTAGTTGGGTTCGTATTTTTTACCCGCACTTTTAGTTGGGTTCGTAATTTTACCCGGAGTTTTAGTTGGGTTCGTAATTTTACCCGGAGTTTTAGTTGGGTTCGTAATTTTACCCGGAGTCTTGAGTTAATAGTTGGGTTCGTATTTTTACCCGGACTTTTAGTTGGGTTCGTAATTTTACCCGAAGTTTTAGTTGGGTTCGTAATTTTACCCGGAGTTTTACTTGGGTTCGTAATTTTACCCGGAGTTTTACTTGGGTTCGTAATTTTACCCGGAGTTTTAGTTGGGTTCGTAATTTTACCCGGAGTTTTAGTTGGGTTCGTAATTTTACCCGGGCTTTTTAGTTGGGTTCGTATTTTTTACCCGGACTTTTAGTTGGGTTCGTAATTTTACCCGGAGTTTTAGTTGGGTTCGTAATTTTACCCGGAGTTTTAGTTGAGTTCGTAATTTTACCCGGAGTTTTAGTTGGGTTCGTAATTTTACCCGGACTTTTTAGTTGGGTTCGTAAATTTACCCGGACTTTTTAGTTGGGTTCGTATTTTTTACCCGGAGTTTTAGTTGGGTTCGTAATTTTACCCAGAGTTTTAGTTGGGTTCGTAATTTTACCCGGACTTTTTAGTTGGGTTCGTATTTTTTACCCGGACTTTTAGTTGGGTTCGTAATTTTACCCGGAGTTTTAGTTGGGTACGAATTTTTTACCCGGAGTTTTAGTTGGGTTCGTATTTTTTACCCGGAGTTTTAGTTGGGTTCGTATTTTTACCCGGAGTTTTAGTTGTGTTGGTAATTTTACCCGGAGTTTTAGTTGGGTTCATATTTTTTACCCGGAGTTTTAGTTGGGTTCGTATTTTTACCCGGAGTTTTAGTTGGGTTCGTATTTTTACCCGGAGTTTTAGTTGGGTTCGTATTTTTACCCGGACTTTTTAGTTGGGTTCGTATTTTTTACCCGGACTTTTAGTTGGGTTCGTAATTTTACCCGGAGTTTTAGTTGGGTTCGTAATTTTACCCGGAGTTTTAGTTGGGTTCGTAATTTTACCCGGACTTTTTAGTTGGGTTCGAATTTTTTACCCGGACTTTTAGTTGGGTTCATAATTTTACCCGGAGTTTTAGTTGGGTTCGTAATTTTACCCGGACTTTTTAGTTGGGTTCGTATTTTTTACCCGGACTTTTAGTTGGGTTCGTAATTTTACCCGGAGTTTTAGTTGGGTTCGTAATTTTACCCGGAGTTTTAGTTGGTTTCGTAATTTTACCCGGAGTCTTGAGTTAATAGTTGGGTTCGTATTTTTACCCGGACTTTTAGTTGGGTTCGTAATTTTACCCGGAGTTTTAGTTGGGTTCGTAATTTTACCCGGAGTTTTAGTTGGGTTCGTAATTTTACCCGGAGTTTTGGTTGGGTTCGTAATTTTACCCGGAGTCTTGAGTTAATAGTTGGGTTCGTATTTTTACCCGGACTTTTAGTTGGGTTCGTATTTTTACCCGGAGTTTTAGTTGGGTTCGTATTTTTTACCCGGAGTTTTAGTTGGGTTCGTATTTTTACCCGGACCTTTTAGTTGGGTTCGTATTTTTTACCCGGACTTTTAGTTGGGTTCGTAATTTTACCAGGAGTTTTAGTTGGGTTCGTAATTTTACCCGGAGTTTTAGTTGGGTTCGTAATTTTACCCGGACTTCTTAGTTGGGTTCGAATTTTTTACCCGGACTTTTAGTTGGGTTCATAATTTTACCCGGAGTTTTAGTTGGGTTCGTAATTTTACCCGGACTTTTTAGTTGGGTTCGTATTTTTTACCCGGACTTTTAGTTGGGTTCGTAATTTTACCCGGAGTTTTAGTTGGGTTCGTAATTTTACCCGGAGTTTTAGTTGGTTTCGTAATTTTACCCGGAGTCTTGAGTTAATAGTTGGGTTCGTATTTTTACCCGGACTTTTAGTTGGGTTCGTAATTTTACCCGGAGTTTTAGTTGGGTTCGTAATTTTACCCGGAGTTTTAGTTGGGTTCGTAATTTTACCCGGACTTTTTAGTTGGGTTCGTATTTTTTACCCGGACTTTTAGTTGGGTTCGTAATTTTACCCGGAGTTTTAGTTGGGTTCGTAATTTTACCCGGAGTTTTAGTTGGGTTCGTAATTTTACCCGGACTTTTTAGTTGGGTTCGTATTTTTTACCCGGACTTTTAGTTGGGTTCGTAATTTTACCCGGACTTTTTAGTTGGGTTCGCAATTTTACCCGGACTTTTTAGTTGGGTTCGTATTTTTTACCCGGAGTTTTAGTTGGGTTCGTAATTTTACCCGGAGTTTTAGTTGGGTTCGTAATTTTACCCGGACTTTTTAGTTGTGTTGGTAATTTTACCCGGAGTTTTAGTTGGGTTCATATTTTTTACCGGACTTTTTAGTTGGGTTCGTATTTTTTACCCGGAGTTTTAGTTGGGTTCATATTTTTTACCCGGAGTTTTAGTTGGGTTCGTATTTTTACCCGGAGTTTTAGTTGGGTTCGTATTTTTACCCGGAGTTTTAGTTGGGTTCGTATTTTTTACCCGGACTTTTTAGTTGGGTTAGTATTTTTGCCCGGAGTTTTAATTGGGTTCGTATTTTTTAGCCGGAGTTTTAGTTGGGTTCGTATTTTTTACCCGGAGTTTTAGTTGGGTTCGTATTTTTACCCGGAGTTTTAGTTGGGTTCGTATTTTTACTCGGAGTTTTAGTTGGGTTCGTATTTTTTACCCGGAGTTTTAGTTGGGTTCGTCTTTTTACCCGGAGTTTTAGTTGGGTTCGTAATTTTACCCGGACTTTTTAGTTGGGTTCGAATTTTTTACCCGGACTTTTAATTGGGTTCATAATTTTACCCGGAGTTTTGGTTGGGTTCGTAGTTTTACCCGGACTTTTTAGTTGGGTTCGTATTTTTTACCCGCACTTTTAGTTGGGTTCGTAATTTTACCCGGAGTTTTAGTTGGGTTCGTAATTTTACCCGGAGTTTTAGTTGGGTTCGTAATTTTACCCGGAGTCTTGAGTTAATAGTTGGGTTCGTATTTTTTACCCGGAGTTTTAGTTGGGTTCATATTTTTTACCCGGAGTTTTAGTTTGGTTCGTATTTTTACCCGGAGTTTTAGTTGGGTTCGTATTTTTACCCGGAGTTTTAGTTGGGTTCGTATTTTTTACCCGGACTTTTTAGTTGGGTTAGTATTTTTGCCCGGAGTTTTAATTGGGTTCGTATTTTTTACCCGGAGTTTTAGTTGGGTTCGTATTTTTTACCAGGAGTTTTAGTTGGGTTCGTATTTTTACCCGGAGTTTTAGTTGGGTTCGTATTTTTACTCGGAGTTTTAGTTGGGTTCGTATTTTTTACCCGGAGTTTTAGTTGGGTTCGTATTTTTACCCGGAGTATTAGTTGGGTTCGTAATTTTACCCGGACTTTTTAGTTGATTTCGAATTTTTTACCCGGACTTTTAATTGGGTTCATAATTTTACCCGGAGTTTTGGTTGGGTTCGTAATTTTACCCGGACTTTTTAGTTGGGTTCGTATTTTTTACCCGCACTTTTAGTTGGGTTCGTAATTTTACCCGGAGTTTTAGTTGGGTTCGTAATTTTACCCGGAGTTTTAGTTGGGTTCGTAATTTTACCCGGAGTCTTGAGTTAATAGTTGGGTTCGTATTTTTACCCGGACTTTTAGTTGGGTTCGTAATTTTACCCGGAGTTTTAGTTGGGTTCGTAATTTTACCCGGAGTTTTACTTGGGTTCGTAATTTTACCCGGAGTTTTACTTGGGTTCGTAATTTTACCCGGAGTTTTAGTTGGGTTCGTAATTTTACCCGGAGTTTTAGTTGGGTTCGTAATTTTACCCGGGCTTTTTAGTTGGGTTCGTATTTTTTACCCGGACTTTTAGTTGGGTTCGTAATTTTACCCGGAGTTTTAGTTGGGTTCGTAATTTTACCCGGAGTTTTAGTTGAGTTCGTAATTTTACCCGGAGTTTTAGTTGGGTTCGTAATTTTACCCGGACTTTTTAGTTGGGTTCGTAATTTTACCCGGACTTTTTAGTTGGGTTCGTATTTTTTACCCGGAGTTTTAGTTGGGTTCGTAATTTTACCCGGAGTTTTAGTTGGGTTCGTAATTTTACCCGGACTTTTTAGTTGGGTTCGTATTTTTTACCCGGACTTTTAGTTGGGTTCGTAATTTTACCCGGAGTTTTAGTTGGGTACGAATTTTTTACCCGGAGTTTTAGTTGGGTTCGTATTTTTTACCCGGAGTTTTAGTTGGGTTCGTATTTTTACCCGGAGTTTTAGTTGTGTTGGTAATTTTACCCGGAGTTTTAGTTGGGTTCATATTTTTTACCCGGAGTTTTAGTTGGGTTCGTATTTTTACCCGGAGTTTTAGTTGGGTTCGTATTTTTACCCGGAGTTTTAGTTGGGTTCGTATTTTTACCCGGACTTTTTAGTTGGGTTCGTATTTTTTACCCGGACTTTTAGTTGGGTTCGTAATTTTACCCGGAGTTTTAGTTGGGTTCGTAATTTTACCCGGAGTTTTAGTTGGGTTCGTGATTTTACCCGGACTTTTTAGTTGGGTTCGAATTTTTTACCCGGACTTTTAGTTGGGTTCATAATTTTACCCGGAGTTTTAGTTGGGTTCGTAATTTTACCCGGACTTTTTAGTTGGGTTCGTATTTTTTACCCGGACTTTTAGTTGGGTTCGTAATTTTACCCGGAGTTTTAGTTGGGTTCGTAATTTTACCCGGAGTTTTAGTTGGTTTCGTAATTTTACCCGGAGTCTTGAGTTAATAGTTGGGTTCGTATTTTTACCCGGACTTTTAGTTGGGTTCGTAATTTTACCCGGAGTTTTAGTTGGGTTCGTAATTTTACCCGGAGTTTTAGTTGGGTTCGTAATTTTACCCGGAGTTTTGGTTGGGTTCGTAATTTTACCCGGAGTCTTGAGTTAATAGTTGGGTTCGTATTTTTACCCGGACTTTTAGTTGGGTTCGTAATTTTACCCGGAGTTTTACTTGGGTTCGTAATTTTACCCGGACTTTTTAGTTGGGTTCGTATTTTTTACCCGCACTTTTAGTTGGGTTCGTAATTTTACCCGGAGTTTTACTTGGGTTCGTAATTTTACCCGGAGTTTTAGTTGGGTTCGTAATTTTACCCGGAGTTTTAGTTGGGTTCGTAATTTTACCCAGGCTTTTTAGTTGGGTTCGTATTTTTTACCCGGACTTTTAGTTGGGTTCGTAATTTTACCCGGAGTTTTAGTTGGGTTCGTAGTTTTACCCGGAGTTTTAGTTGGGTTCGTAATTTTACCCGGACTTTTTAGTTGGGTTCGTAATTTTACCCGGACTTTTTAGTTGGGTTCGTATTTTTTACCCGGAGTTTTAGTTGGGTTCGTAATTTTACCCGGAGTTTTAGTTGGGTTCGTAATTTTACCCGGACTTTTTAGTTGGGTTCGTATTTTTTACCCGGACTTTTAGTTGGGTTCGTAATTTTACCCGGAGTTTTAGTTGGGTTCGAATTTTTTACCCGGAGTTTTAGTTGGGTTCGTATTTTTTACCCGGAGTTTTAGTTGGGTTCGTATTTTTACCCGGAGTTTTAGTTGTGTTGGTAATTTTACCCGGAGTTTTAGTTGGGTTCATATTTTTTACCCGGAGTTTTAGTTGGGTTCGTATTTTTACCCGGAGTTTTAGTTGGGTTCGTATTTTTACCCGGAGTTTTAGTTGGGTTCGTATTTTTTACCCGGACTTTTTAGTTGGGTTCGTATTTTTTACCCGGAGTTTTAGTTGGGTTCGTAATTTTACCCGGAGTTTTAGTTGGGTTCGTAATTTTACCCGGACTTTTTAGTTGTGTTGTTAATTTTACCCGCAGTTTTAGTTGGGTTCATATTTTTTACCCGGACTTTTTAGTTGGGTTAGTATTTTTGCCCGGAGTTTTAGTTGGGTTCGTATTTTTTAGCCGGAGTTTTAGTTGGGTTCGTATTTTTTACCCGGAGTTTTAGTTGGGTTCGTATTATTACCCGGAGTTTTAGTTGGGTTTGTATTTTTACCCGGAGTTTTAGTTGGGTTCGTATTTTTTACCCGGAGTTTTAGTTGGGTTCGTATTTTTACCCGGACTTTTTAGTTGGGTTCGTATTTTTTACCCGGACTTTTAGTTGGGTTCGTAATTTTACCAGGAGTTTTAGTTGGGTTCGTAATTTTACCCGGAGTTTTAGTTGGGTTCGTAATTTTACCCGGACTTTTTAGTTGGGTTCGAATTTTTTACCCGGACTTTTAGTTGGGTTCATAATTTTACCCGGAGTTTTAGTTGGGTTCGTAATTTTACCCGGACTTTTTAGTTGGGTTCGTATTTTTTACCCGGACTTTTAGTTGGGTTCGTAATTTTACCCGGAGTTTTAGTTGGGTTCGTAATTTTACCCGGAGTTTTAGTTGGTTTCGTAATTTTACCCGGAGTCTTGAGTTAATAGTTGGGTTCGTATTTTTACCCGGACTTTTAGTTGGGTTCGTAATTTTACCCGGAGTTTTAGTTGGGTTCGTAATTTTACCCGGAGTTTTAGTTGGGTTTGTATTTTTTACCCGGAGTTTTAGTTGGGTTCGTATTTTTACCCGGACTTTTTAGTTGGGTTCGTATTTTTTACCCGGACTTTTAGTTGGGTTCGTAATTTTACCAGGAGTTTTAGTTGGGTTCGTAATTTTACCCGGAGTTTTAGTTGGGTTCGTAATTTTACCCGGACTTTTTAGTTGGGTTCGAATTTTTTACCCGGACTTTTAGTTGGGTTCATAATTTTACCCGGAGTTTTAGTTGGGTTCGTAATTTTACCCGGACTTTTTAGTTGGGTTCGTATTTTTTACCCGGACTTTTAGTTGGGTTCGTAATTTTACCCGGAGTTTTAGTTGGGTTCGTAATTTTACCCGGAGTTTTAGTTGGTTTCGTAATTTTACCCGGAGTCTTGAGTTAATAGTTGGGTTCGTATTTTTACCCGGACTTTTAGTTGGGTTCGTAATTTTACCCGGAGTTTTAGTTGGGTTCGTAATTTTACCCGGACTTTTTAGTTGGGTTCGAATTTTTTACCCGGACTTTTAATTGGGTTCATAATTTTACCCGGAGTTTTAGTTGGGTTCGTAATTTTACCCGGACTTTTTAGTTGGGTTCGTATTTTTTACCCGGACTTTTAGTTGGGTTCGTAATTTTACCCGGAGTTTTAGTTGGGTTCGTAATTTTACCCGGAGTTTTAGTTGGGTTCGTAATTTTACCCGGACTTTTTAGTTGGGTTCGTATTTTTTACCCGGACTTTTAGTTGGGTTCGTAATTTTACCCGGAGTTTTAGTTGGGTTCGTAATTTTACCCGGAGTTTTAGTTGGTTTCGTAATTTTACCCGGAGTCTTGAGTTAATAGTTGGGTTCGTATTTTTACCCGGACTTTTAGTTGGGTTCGTAATTTTACCCGGAGTTTTAGTTGGGTTCGTAATTTTACCCGGACTTTTTAGTTGGGTTCGAATTTTTTACCCGGACTTTTAATTGGGTTCATAATTTTACCCGGAGTTTTAGTTGGGTTCGTAATTTTACCCGGACTTTTTAGTTGGGTTCGTATTTTTTACCCGGACTTTTAGTTGGGTTCGTAATTTTACCCGGAGTTTTAGTTGGGTTCGTAATTTTACCCGGAGTTTTAGTTGGGTTCGTAATTTTACCCGGAGTCTTGAGTTAATAGTTGGGTTCGTATTTTTACCCGGACTTTTAGTTGGGTTCGTAATTTTACCCGGAGTTTTAGTTGGGTTCGTAATTTTACCCGGAGTTTTACTTGGGTTCGTAATTTTACCCGGAGTTTTACTTGGGTTCGTAATTTTACCCGGAGTTTTAGTTGGGTTCGTAATTTTACCCGGAGTTTTAGTTGGGTTCGTAATTTTACCCGGGCTTTTTAGTTGGGTTCGTATTTTTTACCCGGACTTTTAGTTGGGTTCGTAATTTTACCCGGAGTTTTATTTGGGTTCGAATTTTTTATCCGGAGTTTTAGTTGGGTTCGTATTTTTTACCCGGAGTTTTAGTTGGGTTCGTATTTTTACCCGGAGTTTTAGTTGGGTTCGTATTTTTACCCGGAGTTTTAGTTGGGTTCGTATTTTTTACCCGGACTTTTTAGTTGGGTTCGTATTTTTTACCCGGAGTTTTAGTTGGGTTCGTAATTTTACCCGGAGTTTTAGTTGAGTTCGTAATTTTACCCGGAGTTTTAGTTGGGTTCGTAATTTTACCCGGATTTTTTAGTTGGGTTCGCAATTTTACCCGGACTTTTTAGTTGGGTTCGTATTTTTTACCCGGAGTTTTAGTTGGGTTCGTAATTTTACCCGGAGTTTTAGTTGGGTTCGTAATTTTACCCGGACTTTTTAGTTGTGTTGGTAATTTTACCCGGAGTTTTAGTTGGGTTCGTATTTTTTACCGGACTTTTTAGTTGGGTTCGTATTTTTTACCAGGAGTTTTAGTTGGGTTCGTATTTTTTACCCGGAGTTTTAGTTGGGTTCGTATTTTTACCCGGAGTTTTAGTTGGGTTCGTATTTTTACCCGGAGTTTAAAGTTGGGTTCGTAATTTTACCCGGAGTTTTAGTTGGGTTCGTAATTTTACCCGGAGTTTCAGTTGGGTTCGTAATTTTACCCGGAGTTTTAGTTGGGTTCGTAATTTTACCCGGACTTTTTAGTTGTGTTGGTAATTTTACCCGGAGTTTTAGTTGGGTTCGTATTTTTTACCGGACTTTTTAGTTGGGTTCGTATTTTTTACCCGGAGTTTTAGTTGGGTTCGTATTTTTTACCCGGAGTTTTAGTTGGGTTCGTATTTTTACCCGGAGTTTTAGTTGGGTTCGTATTTTTACCCGGAGTTTTAGTTGGGTTCGTATTTTTTACCCGGACTTTTTAGTTGGGTTAGTATTTTTGCCCGGAGTTTTAGTTGAGTTCGTATTTTTTAGCCGGAGTTTTAGTTGGGTTCGTATTTTTTACCCGGAGTTTTAGTTGGGTTCGTATTTTTACCCGGAGTTTTAGTTGTGTTCGTATTTTTACTCGGAGTTTTAGTTGGGTTCGTATCTTTTACCCGGAGTTTTAGTTGGGTTCGTATTTTTACCCGGAGTTTTAGTTGGGTTCGTAATTTTACCCGGACTTTTTAGTTGGGTTCGAATTTTTTACCCGGACTTTTAATTGGGTTCATAATTTTACCCGGAGTTTTAGTTGGGTTCGTAATTTTACCCGGACTTTTTAGTTGGGTTCGTATTTTTTACCCGGACTTTTAGTTGGGTTCGTAATTTTACCCGGAGTTTTAGTTGGGTTCGTAATTTTACCCGGAGTTTTAGTTGGGTTCGTAATTTTACCCGGAGTCTTGAGTTAATAGTTGGGTTCGTATTTTTACCCGGACTTTTAGTTGGGTTCGTAATTTTACCCGGAGTTTTAGTTGGGTTCGTAATTTTACCCGGAGTTTTAGTTGGGTTCGTAATTTTACCCGGAGTTTTACTTGGGTTCGTAATTTTACCCGGAGTTTTACTTGGGTTCGTAATTTTACCCGGAGTTTTAGTTGGGTTCGTAATTTTACCCGGAGTTTTAGTTGGGTTCGTAATTTTACCCGGGCTTTTTAGTTGGGTTCGTATTTTTTACCCGGACTTTTAGTTGGGTTCGTAATTTTACCCGGAGTTTTAGTTGGGTTCGTATTTTTACCCGGAGTTTTAGTTGTGTTGGTAATTTTACCCGGAGTTTTAGTTGGGTTCATATTTTTTACCCGGAGTTTTAGTTGGGTTCGTATTTTTACCCGGAGTTTTAGTTGGGTTCGTATTTTTACCCGGAGTTTTAGTTGGGTTCGTATTTTTTACCCGGACTTTTTAGTTGGGTTCGTATTTTTTACCCGGAGTTTTAGTTGGGCTCGTAATTTTACCCGGAGTTTTAGTTGGGTTCGTAATTTAACCCGGACTTTTTAGTTGTGTTGGTAATTTTACCCGGAGTTTTAGTTGGGTTCATATTTTTTATCGGACTTTTTAGTTGGGGTCGTATTTTTTACCCGGAGTTTTAGTTGGGTTCGTACTTTTTACCCGGAGTTTTAGTTGGGTTCGTATTTCTACCCGGAGTTTTAGTTGGGTTCGTATTTTTACCCGGAGTTTTAGTTGGGTTCGTATTTTTTACCCGGACTTTTTAGTTGGGTTCGTATCTTTTACCCGGACTTTTAGTTGGGTTCGTAATTTTACCCGGAGTTTTAGTTGGGTTCGTAATTTTACCCGGAGTTTTAGTTGAGTTCGTAATTTTACCCGGAGTTTTAGTTGGGTTCGTAATTTTACCCGGACTTTTTAGTTGGGTTCGCAATTTTACCCGGACTTTTTAGTTGGGTTCGTATTTTTTACCCGGAGTTTTAGTTGGGTTCGTAATTTTACCCGGAGTTTTAGTTGGGTTCGTAATTTTACCCGGACTTTTTAGTTGTGTTGGTAATTTTACCCGGAGTTTTAGTTGGGTTCGTATTTTTTACCGGACTTTTTAGTTGGGTTCGTATTTTTTACCCGGAGTTTTAGTTGGGTTCGTATTTTTTACCCGGAGTTTTAGTTGGGTTCGTATTTTTACCCGGAGTTTTAGTTGGGTTCGTATTTTTACCCGGAGTTTTAGTTGGGTACGTATTTTTTACCCGGACTTTTTAGTTGGGTTAGTATTTTTGCCCGGAGTTTTAGTTGAGTTCGTATTTTTTAGCCGGAGTTTTAGTTGTGTTCGTATTTTTTACCCGGAGTTTTAGTTGGGTTCGTATTTTTACCCGGAGTTTTAGTTGTGTTCGTATTTTTACTCGGAGTTTTAGTTGGGTTCGTATTTTTTACCCGGAGTTTTAGTTGGGTTCGTATTTTTACCCGGAGTTTTAGTTGGGTTCGTAATTTTACCCGGACTTTTTAGTTGGGTTCGAATTTTTTACCCGGACTTTTAATTGGGTTCATAATTTTACCCGGAGTTTTAGTTGGGTTCGTAATTTTACCCGGACTTTTTAGTTGGGTTCGTATTTTTTACCCGGACTTTTAGTTGGGTTCGTAATTTTACCCGGAGTTTTAGTTGGGTTCGTAATTTTACCCGGAGTTTTAGTTGGGTTCGTAATTTTACCCGGAGTCTTGAGTTAATAGTTGGGTTCGTATTTTTACCCGGACTTTTAGTTGGGTTCGTAATTTTACCCGGAGTTTTAGTTGGGTTCGTAATTTTACCCGGAGTTTTAGTTGGGTTCGTAATTTTACCCGGAGTTTTACTTGGGTTCGTAATTTTACCCGGAGTTTTACTTGGGTTCGTAATTTTACCCGGAGTTTTAGTTGGGTTCGTAATTTTACCCGGAGTTTTAGTTGGGTTCGTAATTTTACCCGGGCTTTTTAGTTGGGTTCGTATTTTTTACCCGGACTTTTAGTTGGGTTCGTAATTTTACCCGGAGTTTTATTTGGGTTCGAATTTTTTATCCAGAGTTTTAGTTGGGTTCGTATTTTTTACCCGGAGTTTTAGTTGGGTTCGTATTTTTACCCGGAGTTTTAGTTGTGTTGGTAATTTTACCAGGAGTTTTAGTTGGGTTCGTAATTTTACCCGGAGTTTTAGTTGGGTTCGTAATTTTACCCGGACTTTTTAGTTGGGTTCGAATTTTTTACCCGGACTTTTAGTTGGGTTCATAATTTTACCCGGAGTTTTAGTTGGGTTCGTAATTTTACCCGGACTTTTTAGTTGGGTTCGTATTTTTTACCCGGACTTTTAGTTGGGTTCGTAATTTTACCCGGAGTTTTAGTTGGGTTCGTAATTTTACCCGGAGTTTTAGTTGGTTTCGTAATTTTACCCGGAGTCTTGAGTTAATAGTTGGGTTCGTATTTTTACCCGGACTTTTAGTTGGGTTCGTAATTTTACCCGGAGTTTTAGTTGGGTTCGTAATTTTACCCGGAGTTTTAGTTGGGTTCGTAATTTTACCCGGACTTTTTAGTTGGGTTCGTATTTTTTACCCGGACTTTTAGTTGGGTTCGTAATTTTACCCGGAGTTTTAGTTGGGTTCGTAATTTTACCCGGAGTTTTAGTTGGGTTCGTAATTTTACCCGGACTTTTTAGTTGGGTTCGTATTTTTTACCCGGACTTTTAGTTGGGTTCGTAATTTTACCCGGACTTTTTAGTTGGGTTCGCAATTTTACCCGGACTTTTTAGTTGGGTTCGTATTTTTTACCCGGAGTTTTAGTTGGGTTCGTAATTTTACCCGGAGTTTTAGTTGGTTCGTAATTTTACCCGGACTTTTTAGTTGTGTTGGTAATTTTACCCGGAGTTTTAGTTGGGTTCATATTTTTTACCGGACTTTTTAGTTGGGTTCGTATTTTTTACCCGGAGTTTTAGTTGGGTTCATATTTTTTACCCGGAGTTTTAGTTGGGTTCGTATTTTTACCCGGAGTTTTGGTTGGGTTCGTATTTTTACCCGGAGTTTTAGTTGGGTTCGTATTTTTTACCCGGACTTTTTAGTTGGGTTAGTATTTTTGCCCGGAGTTTTAATTGGGTTCGTATTTTTTAGCCGGAGTTTTAGTTGGGTTCGTATTTTTTACCCGGAGTTTTAGTTGGGTTCGTATTTTTACCCGGAGTTTTAGTTGGGTTCGTATTTTTACTCGGAGTTTTAGTTGGGTTCGTATTTTTTACCCGGAGTTTTAGTTGGGTTCGTCTTTTTACCCGGAGTTTTAGTTGGGTTCGTAATTTTACCCGGACTTTTTAGTTGGGTTCGAATTTTTTACCCGGACTTTTAATTGGGTTCATAATTTTACCCGGAGTTTTGGTTGGGTTCGTAGTTTTACCCGGACTTTTTAGTTGGGTTCGTATTTTTTACCCGCACTTTTAGTTGGGTTCGTAATTTTACCCGGAGTTTTAGTTGGGTTCGTAATTTTACCCGGAGTTTTAGTTGGGTTCGTAATTTTACCCGGAGTCTTGAGTTAATAGTTGGGTTCGTATTTTTTACCCGGAGTTTTAGTTGGGTTCATATTTTTTACCCGGAGTTTTAGTTTGGTTCGTATTTTTACCCGGAGTTTTAGTTGGGTTCGTATTTTTACCCGGAGTTTTAGTTGGGTTCGTATTTTTTACCCGGACTTTTTAGTTGGGTTAGTATTTTTGCCCGGAGTTTTAATTGGGTTCGTATTTTTTACCCGGAGTGTTAGTTGGGTTCGTATTTTTTACCAGGAGTTTTAGTTGGGTTCGTATTTTTACCCGGAGTTTTAGTTGGGTTCGTATTTTTACTCGGAGTTTTAGTTGGGTTCGTATTTTTTACCCGGAGTTTTAGTTGGGTTCGTATTTTTACCCGGAGTATTAGTTGGGTTCGTAATTTTACCCGGACTTTTTAGTTGATTTCGAATTTTTTACCCGGACTTTTAATTGGGTTCATAATTTTACCCGGAGTTTTGGTTGGGTTCGTAATTTTACCCGGACTTTTTAGTTGGGTTCGTATTTTTTACCCGCACTTTTAGTTGGGTTCGTAATTTTACCCGGAGTTTTAGTTGGGTTCGTAATTTTACCCGGAGTTTTAGTTGGGTTCGTAATTTTACCCGGAGTCTTGAGTTAATAGTTGGGTTCGTATTTTTACCCGGACTTTTAGTTGGGTTCGTAATTTTACCCGGAGTTTTAGTTGGGTTCGTAATTTTACCCGGAGTTTTACTTGGGTTCGTAATTTTACCCGGAGTTTTACTTGGGTTCGTAATTTTACCCGGAGTTTTAGTTGGGTTCGTAATTTTACCCGGAGTTTTAGTTGGGTTCGTAATTTTACCCGGGCTTTTTAGTTGGGTTCGTATTTTTTACCCGGACTTTTAGTTGGGTTCGTAATTTTACCCGGAGTTTTAGTTGGGTTCGTAATTTTACCCGGAGTTTTAGTTGAGTTCGTAATTTTACCCGGAGTTTTAGTTGGGTTCGTAATTTTACCCGGACTTTTTAGTTGGGTTCGTAATTTTACCCGGACTTTTTAGTTGGGTTCGTATTTTTTACCCGGAGTTTTAGTTGGGTTCGTAATTTTACCCGGAGTTTTAGTTGGGTTCGTAATTTTACCCGGACTTTTTAGTTGGGTTCGTATTTTTTACCCGGACTTTTAGTTGGGTTCGTAATTTTACCCGGAGTTTTAGTTGGGTACGAATTTTTTACCCCGAGTTTTAGTTGGGTTCGTATTTTTTACCCGGAGTTTTAGTTGGGTTCGTATTTTTACCCGGAGTTTTAGTTGTGTTGGTAATTTTACCCGGAGTTTTAGTTGGGTTCATATTTTTTACCCGGAGTTTTAGTTGGGTTCGTATTTTTACCCGGAGTTTTAGTTGGGTTCGTATTTTTACCCGGAGTTTTAGTTGGGTTCGTATTTTTACCCGGAGTTTTAGTTGGGTTCGTAATTTTACCCGGAGTTTTAGTTGGGTACGAATTTTTTACCCGGAGTTTTAGTTGGGTTCATATTTTTTACCCGCACTTTTAGTTGGGTTCGTAATTTTACCCGGAGTTTTAGTTGGGTTCGTAATTTTACCCGGAGTTTTAGTTGGGTTCGTAATTTTACCCGGAGTCTTGAGTTAATAGTTGGGTTCGTATTTTTTACCCGGAGTTTTAGTTGGGTTCATATTTTTTACCCGGAGTTTTAGTTTGGTTCGTATTTTTACCCGGAGTTTTAGTTGGGTTCGTATTTTTACCCGGAGTTTTAGTTGGGTTCGTATTTTTTACCCGGACTTTTTAGTTGGGTTAGTATTTTTGCCCGGAGTTTTAATTGGGTTCGTATTTTTTACCCGGAGTTTTAGTTGGGTTCGTATTTTTTACCAGGAGTTTTAGTTGGGTTCGTATTTTTACCCGGAGTTTTAGTTGGGTTCGTATTTTTACTCGGAGTTTTAGTTGGGTTCGTATTTTTTACCCGGAGTTTTAGTTGGGTTCGTATTTTTACCCGGAGTATTAGTTGGGTTCGTAATTTTACCCGGACTTTTTAGTTGATTTCGAATTTTTTACCCGGACTTTTAATTGGGTTCATAATTTTACCCGGAGTTTTGGTTGGGTTCGTAATTTTACCCGGACTTTTTAGTTGGGTTCGTATTTTTTACCCGCACTTTTAGTTGGGTTCGTAATTTTACCCGGAGTTTTAGTTGGGTTCGTAATTTTACCCGGAGTTTTAGTTGGGTTCGTAATTTTACCCGGAGTCTTGAGTTAATAGTTGGGTTCGTATTTTTACCCGGACTTTTAGTTGGGTTCGTAATTTTACCCGGAGTTTTAGTTGGGTTCGTAATTTTACCCGGAGTTTTACTTGGGTTCGTAATTTTACCCGGAGTTTTACTTGGGTTCGTAATTTTACCCGGAGTTTTAGTTGGGTTCGTAATTTTACCCGGAGTTTTAGTTGGGTTCGTAATTTTACCCGGGCTTTTTAGTTGGGTTCGTATTTTTTACCCGGACTTTTAGTTGGGTTCGTAATTTTACCCGGAGTTTTAGTTGGGTTCGTAATTTTACCCGGAGTTTTAGTTGAGTTCGTAATTTTACCCGGAGTTTTAGTTGGGTTCGTAATTTTACCCGGACTTTTTAGTTGGGTTCGTAATTTTACCCGGACTTTTTAGTTGGGTTCGTATTTTTTACCCGGAGTTTTAGTTGGGTTCGTAATTTTACCCGGAGTTTTAGTTGGGTTCGTAATTTTACCCGGACTTTTTAGTTGGGTTCGTATTTTTTACCCGGACTTTTAGTTGGGTTCGTAATTTTACCCGGAGTTTTAGTTGGGTACGAATTTTTTACCCGGAGTTTTAGTTGGGTTCGTATTTTTTACCCGGAGTTTTAGTTGGGTTCGTATTTTTACCCGGAGTTTTAGTTGTGTTGGTAATTTTACCCGGAGTTTTAGTTGGGTTCATATTTTTTACCCGGAGTTTTAGTTGGGTTCGTATTTTTACCCGGAGTTTTAGTTGGGTTCGTATTTTTACCCGGAGTTTTAGTTGGGTTCGTATTTTTACCCGGACTTTTTAGTTGGGTTCGTATTTTTTACCCGGACTTTTAGTTGGGTTCGTAATTTTACCCGGAGTTTTAGTTGGGTTCGTAATTTTACCCGGAGTTTTAGTTGGGTTCGTAATTTTACCCGGACTTTTTAGTTGGGTTCGAATTTTTTACCCGGACTTTTAGTTGGGTTCATAATTTTACCCGGAGTTTTAGTTGGGTTCGTAATTTTACCCGGACTTTTTAGTTGGGTTCGTATTTTTTACCCGGACTTTTAGTTGGGTTCGTAATTTTACCCGGAGTTTTAGTTGGGTTCGTAATTTTACCCGGAGTTTTAGTTGGTTTCGTAATTTTACCCGGAGTCTTGAGTTAATAGTTGGGTTCGTATTTTTACCCGGACTTTTAGTTGGGTTCGTAATTTTACCCGGAGTTTTAGTTGGGTTCGTAATTTTACCCGGAGTTTTAGTTGGGTTCGTAATTTTACCCGGAGTTTTGGTTGGGTTCGTAATTTTACCCGGAGTCTTGAGTTAATAGTTGGGTTCGTATTTTTACCCGGACTTTTAGTTGGGTTCGTAATTTTACCCGGAGTTTTACTTGGGTTCGTAATTTTACCCGGACTTTTTAGTTGGGTTCGTATTTTTTACCCGCACTTTTAGTTGGGTTCGTAATTTTACCCGGAGTTTTACTTGGGTTCGTAATTTTACCCGGAGTTTTAGTTGGGTTCGTAATTTTACCCGGAGTTTTAGTTGGGTTCGTAATTTTACCCAGGCTTTTTAGTTGGGTTCGTATTTTTTACCCGGACTTTTAGTTGGGTTCGTAATTTTACCCGGAGTTTTAGTTGGGTTCGTAGTTTTACCCGGAGTTTTAGTTGGGTTCGTAATTTTACCCGGACTTTTTAGTTGGGTTCGTAATTTTACCCGGACTTTTTAGTTGGGTTCGTATTTTTTACCCGGAGTTTTAGTTGGGTTCGTAATTTTACCCGGAGTTTTAGTTGGGTTCGTAATTTTACCCGGACTTTTTAGTTGGGTTCGTATTTTTTACCCGGACTTTTAGTTGGGTTCGTAATTTTACCCGGAGTTTTAGTTGGGTTCGAATTTTTTACCCGGAGTTTTAGTTGGGTTCGTATTTTTTACCCGGAGTTTTAGTTGGGTTCGTATTTTTACCCGGAGTTTTAGTTGTGTTGGTAATTTTACCCGGAGTTTTAGTTGGGTTCATATTTTTTACCCGGAGTTTTAGTTGGGTTCGTATTTTTACCCGGAGTTTTAGTTGGGTTTGTATTTTTACCCGGAGTTTTAGTTGGGTTCGTATTTTTTACCCGGACTTTTTAGTTGGGTTCGTATTTTTTACCCGGAGTTTTAGTTGGGTTCGTAATTTTACCCGGAGTTTTAGTTGGGTTCGTAATTTTACCCGGACTTTTTAGTTGTGTTGTTAATTTTACCCGCAGTTTTAGTTGGGTTCATATTTTTTACCCGGACTTTTTAGTTGGGTTAGTATTTTTGCCCGGAGTTTTAGTTGGGTTCGTATTTTTTAGCCGGAGTTTTAGTTGGGTTCGTATTTTTTACCCGGAGTTTTAGTTGGGTTCGTATTATTACCCGGAGTTTTAGTTGGGTTTGTATTTTTACCCGGAGTTTTAGTTGGGTTCGTATTTTTTACCCGGAGTTTTAGTTGGGTTCGTATTTTTACCCGGACTTTTTAGTTGGGTTCGTATTTTTTACCCGGACTTTTAGTTGGGTTCGTAATTTTACCAGGAGTTTTAGTTGGGTTCGTAATTTTACCCGGAGTTTTAGTTGGGTTCGTAATTTTACCCGGACTTTTTAGTTGGGTTCGAATTTTTTACCCGGACTTTTAGTTGGGTTCATAATTTTACCCGGAGTTTTAGTTGGGTTCGTAATTTTACCCGGACTTTTTAGTTGGGTTCGTATTTTTTACCCGGACTTTTAGTTGGGTTCGTAATTTTACCCGGAGTTTTAGTTGGGTTCGTAATTTTACCCGGAGTTTTAGTTGGTTTCGTAATTTTACCCGGAGTCTTGAGTTAATAGTTGGGTTCGTATTTTTACCCGGACTTTTAGTTGGGTTCGTAATTTTACCCGGAGTTTTAGTTGGGTTCGTAATTTTACCCGGAGTTTTAGTTGGGTTTGTATTTTTTACCCGGAGTTTTAGTTGGGTTCGTATTTTTACCCGGACTTTTTAGTTGGGTTCGTATTTTTTACCCGGACTTTTAGTTGGGTTCGTAATTTTACCAGGAGTTTTAGTTGGGTTCGTAATTTTACCCGGAGTTTTAGTTGGGTTCGTAATTTTACCCGGACTTTTTAGTTGGGTTCGAATTTTTTACCCGGACTTTTAGTTGGGTTCATAATTTTACCCGGAGTTTTAGTTGGGTTCGTAATTTTACCCGGACTTTTTAGTTGGGTTCGTATTTTTTACCCGGACTTTTAGTTGGGTTCGTAATTTTACCCGGAGTTTTAGTTGGGTTCGTAATTTTACCCGGAGTTTTAGTTGGTTTCGTAATTTTACCCGGAGTCTTGAGTTAATAGTTGGGTTCGTATTTTTACCCGGACTTTTAGTTGGGTTCGTAATTTTACCCGGAGTTTTAGTTGGGTTCGTAATTTTACCCGGACTTTTTAGTTGGGTTCGAATTTTTTACCCGGACTTTTAATTGGGTTCATAATTTTACCCGGAGTTTTAGTTGGGTTCGTAATTTTACCCGGACTTTTTAGTTGGGTTCGTATTTTTTACCCGGACTTTTAGTTGGGTTCGTAATTTTACCCGGAGTTTTAGTTGGGTTCGTAATTTTACCCGGAGTTTTAGTTGGGTTCGTAATTTTACCCGGAGTCTTGAGTTAATAGTTGGGTTCGTATTTTTACCCGGACTTTTAGTTGGGTTCGTAATTTTACCCGGAGTTTTAGTTGGGTTCGTAATTTTACCCGGAGTTTTACTTGGGTTCGTAATTTTACCCGGAGTTTTACTTGGGTTCGTAATTTTACCCGGAGTTTTAGTTGGGTTCGTAATTTTACCCGGAGTCTTGAGTTAATAGTTGGGTTCGTATTTTTACCCGGACTTTTAGTTGGGTTCGTAATTTTACCCGGAGTTTTAGTTGGGTTCGTAATTTTACCCGGAGTTTTAGTTGGGTTTGTATTTTTTACCCGGAGTTTTAGTTGGGTTCGTATTTTTACCCGGACTTTTTAGTTGGGTTCGTATTTTTTACCCGGACTTTTAGTTGGGTTCGTAATTTTACCAGGAGTTTTAGTTGGGTTCGTAATTTTACCCGGAGTTTTAGTTGGGTTCGTAATTTTACCCGGACTTTTTAGTTGGGTTCGAATTTTTTACCCGGACTTTTAGTTGGGTTCATAATTTTACCCGGAGTTTTAGTTGGGTTCGTAATTTTACCCGGACTTTTTAGTTGGGTTCGTATTTTTTACCCGGACTTTTAGTTGGGTTCGTAATTTTACCCGGAGTTTTAGTTGGGTTCGTAATTTTACCCGGAGTTTTAGTTGGTTTCGTAATTTTACCCGGAGTCTTGAGTTAATAGTTGGGTTCGTATTTTTACCCGGACTTTTAGTTGGGTTCGTAATTTTACCCGGAGTTTTAGTTGGGTTCGTAATTTTACCCGGACTTTTTAGTTGGGTTCGAATTTTTTACCCGGACTTTTAATTGGGTTCATAATTTTACCCGGAGTTTTAGTTGGGTTCGTAATTTTACCCGGACTTTTTAGTTGGGTTCGAATTTTTTACCCGGACTTTTAATTGGGTTCATAATTTTACCCGGAGTTTTAGTTGGGTTCGTAATTTTACCCGGACTTTTTAGTTGGGTTCGTATTTTTTACCCGGACTTTTAGTTGGGTTCGTAATTTTACCCGGAGTTTTAGTTGGGTTCGTAATTTTACCCGGAGTTTTAGTTGGGTTCGTAATTTTACCCGGAGTCTTGAGTTAATAGTTGGGTTCGTATTTTTACCCGGACTTTTAGTTGGGTTCGTAATTTTACCCGGAGTTTTAGTTGGGTTCGTAATTTTACCCGGAGTTTTACTTGGGTTCGTAATTTTACCCGGAGTTTTACTTGGGTTCGTAATTTTACCCGGAGTTTTAGTTGGGTTCGTAATTTTACCCGGAGTTTTAGTTGGGTTCGTAATTTTACCCGGGCTTTTTAGTTGGGTTCGTATTTTTTACCCGGACTTTTAGTTGGGTTCGTAATTTTACCCGGAGTTTTATTTGGGTTCGAATTTTTTATCCGGAGTTTTAGTTGGGTTCGTATTTTTTACCCGGAGTTTTAGTTGGGTTCGTATTTTTACCCGGAGTTTTAGTTGGGTTCGTATTTTTACCCGGAGTTTTAGTTGGGTTCGTATTTTTTACCCGGACTTTTTAGTTGGGTTCGTATTTTTTACCCGGAGTTTTAGTTGGGTTCGTAATTTTACCCGGAGTTTTAGTTGAGTTCGTAATTTTACCCGGAGTTTTAGTTGGGTTCGTAATTTTACCCGGATTTTTTAGTTGGGTTCGCAATTTTACCCGGACTTTTTAGTTGGGTTCGTATTTTTTACCCGGAGTTTTAGTTGGGTTCGTAATTTTACCCGGAGTTTTAGTTGGGTTCGTAATTTTACCCGGACTTTTTAGTTGTGTTGGTAATTTTACCCGGAGTTTTAGTTGGGTTCGTATTTTTTACCGGACTTTTTAGTTGGGTTCGTATTTTTTACCAGGAGTTTTAGTTGGGTTCGTATTTTTTACCCGGAGTTTTAGTTGGGTTCGTATTTTTACCCGGAGTTTTAGTTGGGTTCGTATTTTTACCCGGAGTTTAAAGTTGGGTTCGTAATTTTACCCGGAGTTTTAGTTGGGTTCGTAATTTTACCCGGAGTTTCAGTTGGGTTCGTAATTTTACCCGGAGTTTTAGTTGGGTTCGTAATTTTACCCGGACTTTTTAGTTGTGTTGGTAATTTTACCCGGAGTTTTAGTTGGGTTCGTATTTTTTACCGGACTTTTTAGTTGGGTTCGTATTTTTTACCCGGAGTTTTAGTTGGGTTCGTATTTTTTACCCGGAGTTTTAGTTGGGTTCGTATTTTTACCCGGAGTTTTAGTTGGGTTCGTATTTTTACCCGGAGTTTTAGTTGGGTTCGTATTTTTTACCCGGACTTTTTAGTTGGGTTAGTATTTTTGCCCGGAGTTTTAGTTGAGTTCGTATTTTTTAGCCGGAGTTTTAGTTGGGTTCGTATTTTTTACCCGGAGTTTTAGTTGGGTTCGTATTTTTACCCGGAGTTTTAGTTGTGTTCGTATTTTTACTCGGAGTTTTAGTTGGGTTCGTATCTTTTACCCGGAGTTTTAGTTGGGTTCGTATTTTTACCCGGAGTTTTAGTTGGGTTCGTAATTTTACCCGGACTTTTTAGTTGGGTTCGAATTTTTTACCCGGACTTTTAATTGGGTTCATAATTTTACCCGGAGTTTTAGTTGGGTTCGTAATTTTACCCGGACTTTTTAGTTGGGTTCGTATTTTTTACCCGGACTTTTAGTTGGGTTCGTAATTTTACCCGGAGTTTTAGTTGGGTTCGTAATTTTACCCGGAGTTTTAGTTGGGTTCGTAATTTTACCCGGAGTCTTGAGTTAATAGTTGGGTTCGTATTTTTACCCGGACTTTTAGTTGGGTTCGTAATTTTACCCGGAGTTTTAGTTGGGTTCGTAATTTTACCCGGAGTTTTAGTTGGGTTCGTAATTTTACCCGGAGTTTTACTTGGGTTCGTAATTTTACCCGGAGTTTTACTTGGGTTCGTAATTTTACCCGGAGTTTTAGTTGGGTTCGTAATTTTACCCGGAGTTTTAGTTGGGTTCGTAATTTTACCCGGGCTTTTTAGTTGGGTTCGTATTTTTTACCCGGACTTTTAGTTGGGTTCGTAATTTTACCCGGAGTTTTAGTTGGGTTCGAATTTTTTATCCGGAGTTTTAGTTGGGTTCGTATTTTTTACCCGGAGTTTTAGCTGGGTTCGTATTTTTACCCGGAGTTTTAGTTGTGTTGGTAATTTTACCCGGAGTTTTAGTTGGGTTCATATTTTTTACCCGGAGTTTTAGTTGGGTTCGTATTTTTACCCGGAGTTTTAGTTGGGTTCGTATTTTTACCCGGAGTTTTAGTTGGGTTCGTATTTTTTACCCGGACTTTTTAGTTGGGTTCGTATTTTTTACCCGGAGTTTTAGTTGGGCTCGTAATTTTACCCGGAGTTTTAGTTGGGTTCGTAATTTAACCCGGACTTTTTAGTTGTGTTGGTAATTTTACCCGGAGTTTTAGTTGGGTTCATATTTTTTATCGGACTTTTTAGTTGGGGTCGTATTTTTTACCCGGAGTTTTAGTTGGGTTCGTACTTTTTACCCGGAGTTTTAGTTGGGTTCGTATTTCTACCCGGAGTTTTAGTTGGGTTCGTATTTTTACCCGGAGTTTTAGTTGGGTTCGTATTTTTTACCCGGACTTTTTAGTTGGGTTCGTATCTTTTACCCGGACTTTTAGTTGGGTTCGTAATTTTACCCGGAGTTTTAGTTGGGTTCGTAATTTTACCCGGAGTTTTAGTTGAGTTCGTAATTTTACCCGGAGTTTTAGTTGGGTTCGTAATTTTACCCGGACTTTTTAGTTGGGTTCGCAATTTTACCCGGACTTTTTAGTTGGGTTCGTATTTTTTACCCGGAGTTTTAGTTGGGTTCGTAATTTTACCCGGAGTTTTAGTTGGGTTCGTAATTTTACCCGGACTTTTTAGTTGTGTTGGTAATTTTACCCGGAGTTTTAGTTGGGTTCGTATTTTTTACCGGACTTTTTAGTTGGGTTCGTAATTTTACCCGGAGTTTTACTTGGGTTCGTAATTTTACCCGGAGTTTTACTTGGGTTCGTAATTTTACCCGGAGTTTTAGTTGGGTTCGTAATTTTACCCGGAGTTTTAGTTGGGTTCGTAATTTTACCCGGGCTTTTTAGTTGGGTTCGTATTTTTTACCCGGACTTTTAGTTGGGTTCGTAATTTTACCCGGAGTTTTAGTTGGGTTCGAATTTTTTATCCGGAGTTTTAGTTGGGTTCGTATTTTTTACCCGGAGTTTTAGCTGGGTTCGTATTTTTACCCGGAGTTTTAGTTGTGTTGGTAATTTTACCCGGAGTTTTAGTTGGGTTCATATTTTTTACCCGGAGTTTTAGTTGGGTTCGTATTTTTACCCGGAGTTTTAGTTGGGTTCGTATTTTTACCCGGAGTTTTAGTTGGGTTCGTATTTTTTACCCGGACTTTTTAGTTGGGTTCGTATTTTTTACCCGGAGTTTTAGTTGGGCTCGTAATTTTACCCGGAGTTTTAGTTGGGTTCGTAATTTAACCCGGACTTTTTAGTTGTGTTGGTAATTTTACCCGGAGTTTTAGTTGGGTTCATATTTTTTATCGGACTTTTTAGTTGGGGTCGTATTTTTTACCCGGAGTTTTAGTTGGGTTCGTACTTTTTACCCGGAGTTTTAGTTGGGTTCGTATTTCTACCCGGAGTTTTAGTTGGGTTCGTATTTTTACCCGGAGTTTTAGTTGGGTTCGTATTTTTTACCCGGACTTTTTAGTTGGGTTCGTATCTTTTACCCGGACTTTTAGTTGGGTTCGTAATTTTACCCGGAGTTTTAGTTGGGTTCGTAATTTTACCCGGAGTTTTAGTTGAGTTCGTAATTTTACCCGGAGTTTTAGTTGGGTTCGTAATTTTACCCGGACTTTTTAGTTGGGTTCGCAATTTTACCCGGACTTTTTAGTTGGGTTCGTATTTTTTACCCGGAGTTTTAGTTGGGTTCGTAATTTTACCCGGAGTTTTAGTTGGGTTCGTAATTTTACCCGGACTTTTTAGTTGTGTTGGTAATTTTACCCGGAGTTTTAGTTGGGTTCGTATTTTTTACCGGACTTTTTAGTTGGGTTCGTATTTTTTACCCGGAGTTTTAGTTGGGTTCGTATTTTTTACCCGGAGTTTTAGTTGGGTTCGTATTTTTACCCGGAGTTTTAGTTGGGTTCGTATTTTTACCCGGAGTTTTAGTTGGGTACGTATTTTTTACCCGGACTTTTTAGTTGGGTTAGTATTTTTGCCCGGAGTTTTAGTTGAGTTCGTATTTTTTAGCCGGAGTTTTAGTTGTGTTCGTATTTTTTACCCGGAGTTTTAGTTGGGTTCGTATTTTTACCCGGAGTTTTAGTTGTGTTCGTATTTTTACTCGGAGTTTTAGTTGGGTTCGTATTTTTTACCCGGAGTTTTAGTTGGGTTCGTATTTTTACCCGGAGTTTTAGTTGGGTTCGTAATTTTACCCGAACTTTTGAGTTGGGTTCGAATTTTTTACCCGGACTTTTAATTGGGTTCATAATTTTACCCGGAGTTTTAGTTGGGTTCGTAATTTTACCCGGACTTTTTAGTTGGGTTCGTATTTTTTACCCGGACTTTTAGTTGGGTTCGTAATTTTACCCGGAGTTTTAGTTGGGTTCGTAATTTTACCCGGAGTTTTAGTTGGGTTCGTAATTTTACCCGGAGTCTTGAGTTAATAGTTGGGTTCGTATTTTTACCCGGACTTTTAGTTGGGTTCGTAATTTTACCCGGAGTTTTAGTTGGGTTCGTAATTTTACCCGGAGTTTTAGTTGGGTTCGTAATTTTACCCGGAGTTTTACTTGGGTTCGTAATTTTACCCGGAGTTTTACTTGGGTTCGTAATTTTACCCGGAGTTTTAGTTGGGTTCGTAATTTTACCCGGAGTTTTAGTTGGGTTCGTAATTTTACCCGGGCTTTTTAGTTGGGTTCGTATTTTTTACCCGGACTTTTAGTTGGGTTCGTAATTTTACCCGGAGTTTTATTTGGGTTCGAATTTTTTATCCAGAGTTTTAGTTGGGTTCGTATTTTTTACCCGGAGTTTTAGTTGGGTTCGTATTTTTACCCGGAGTTTTAGTTGTGTTGGTAATTTTACCAGGAGTTTTAGTTGGGTTCGTAATTTTACCCGGAGTTTTAGTTGGGTTCGTAATTTTACCCGGACTTTTTAGTTGGGTTCGAATTTTTTACCCGGACTTTTAGTTGGGTTCATAATTTTACCCGGAGTTTTAGTTGTGTTGGTAATTTTACCAGGAGTTTTAGTTGGGTTCGTAATTTTACCCGGAGTTTTAGTTGGGTTCGTAATTTTACCCGGAGTTTTAGTTGAGTTCGTAATTTTACCCGGAGTTTTAGTTGGGTTCGTAATTTTACCCGGATTTTTTAGTTGGGTTCGCAATTTTACCCGGACTTTTTAGTTGGGTTCGTATTTTTTACCCGGAGTTTTAGTTGGGTTCGTAATTTTACCCGGAGTTTTAGTTGGGTTCGTAATTTTACCCGGACTTTTTAGTTGTGTTGGTAATTTTACCCGGAGTTTTAGTTGGGTTCGTATTTTTTACCGGACTTTTTAGTTGGGTTCGTATTTTTTACCAGGAGTTTTAGTTGGGTTCGTATTTTTTACCCGGAGTTTTAGTTGGGTTCGTATTTTTACCCGGAGTTTTAGTTGGGTTCGTATTTTTACCCGGAGTTTAAAGTTGGGTTCGTAATTTTACCCGGAGTTTTAGTTGGGTTCGTAATTTTACCCGGAGTTTCAGTTGGGTTCGTAATTTTACCCGGAGTTTTAGTTGGGTTCGTAATTTTACCCGGACTTTTTAGTTGTGTTGGTAATTTTACCCGGAGTTTTAGTTGGGTTCGTATTTTTTACCGGACTTTTTAGTTGGGTTCGTATTTTTTACCCGGAGTTTTAGTTGGGTTCGTATTTTTTACCCGGAGTTTTAGTTGGGTTCGTATTTTTACCCGGAGTTTTAGTTGGGTTCGTATTTTTACCCGGAGTTTTAGTTGGGTTCGTATTTTTTACCCGGACTTTTTAGTTGGGTTAGTATTTTTGCCCGGAGTTTTAGTTGAGTTCGTATTTTTTAGCCGGAGTTTTAGTTGGGTTCGTATTTTTTACCCGGAGTTTTAGTTGGGTTCGTATTTTTACCCGGAGTTTTAGTTGTGTTCGTATTTTTACTCGGAGTTTTAGTTGGGTTCGTATCTTTTACCCGGAGTTTTAGTTGGGTTCGTATTTTTACCCGGAGTTTTAGTTGGGTTCGTAATTTTACCCGGACTTTTTAGTTGGGTTCGAATTTTTTACCCGGACTTTTAATTGGGTTCATAATTTTACCCGGAGTTTTAGTTGGGTTCGTAATTTTACCCGGACTTTTTAGTTGGGTTCGTATTTTTTACCCGGACTTTTAGTTGGGTTCGTAATTTTACCCGGAGTTTTAGTTGGGTTCGTAATTTTACCCGGAGTTTTAGTTGGGTTCGTAATTTTACCCGGAGTCTTGAGTTAATAGTTGGGTTCGTATTTTTACCCGGACTTTTAGTTGGGTTCGTAATTTTACCCGGAGTTTTAGTTGGGTTCGTAATTTTACCCGGAGTTTTAGTTGGGTTCGTAATTTTACCCGGAGTTTTACTTGGGTTCGTAATTTTACCCGGAGTTTTACTTGGGTTCGTAATTTTACCCGGAGTTTTAGTTGGGTTCGTAATTTTACCCGGAGTTTTAGTTGGGTTCGTAATTTTACCCGGGCTTTTTAGTTGGGTTCGTATTTTTTACCCGGACTTTTAGTTGGGTTCGTAATTTTACCCGGAGTTTTAGTTGGGTTCGAATTTTTTATCCGGAGTTTTAGTTGGGTTCGTATTTTTTACCCGGAGTTTTAGCTGGGTTCGTATTTTTACCCGGAGTTTTAGTTGTGTTGGTAATTTTACCCGGAGTTTTAGTTGGGTTCATATTTTTTACCCGGAGTTTTAGTTGGGTTCGTATTTTTACCCGGAGTTTTAGTTGGGTTCGTATTTTTACCCGGAGTTTTAGTTGGGTTCGTATTTTTTACCCGGACTTTTTAGTTGGGTTCGTATTTTTTACCCGGAGTTTTAGTTGGGCTCGTAATTTTACCCGGAGTTTTAGTTGGGTTCGTAATTTAACCCGGACTTTTTAGTTGTGTTGGTAATTTTACCCGGAGTTTTAGTTGGGTTCATATTTTTTATCGGACTTTTTAGTTGGGGTCGTATTTTTTACCCGGAGTTTTAGTTGGGTTCGTACTTTTTACCCGGAGTTTTAGTTGGGTTCGTATTTCTACCCGGAGTTTTAGTTGGGTTCGTATTTTTACCCGGAGTTTTAGTTGGGTTCGTATTTTTTACCCGGACTTTTTAGTTGGGTTCGTATCTTTTACCCGGACTTTTAGTTGGGTTCGTAATTTTACCCGGAGTTTTAGTTGGGTTCGTAATTTTACCCGGAGTTTTAGTTGAGTTCGTAATTTTACCCGGAGTTTTAGTTGGGTTCGTAATTTTACCCGGACTTTTTAGTTGGGTTCGCAATTTTACCCGGACTTTTTAGTTGGGTTCGTATTTTTTACCCGGAGTTTTAGTTGGGTTCGTAATTTTACCCGGAGTTTTAGTTGGGTTCGTAATTTTACCCGGACTTTTTAGTTGTGTTGGTAATTTTACCCGGAGTTTTAGTTGGGTTCGTATTTTTTACCGGACTTTTTAGTTGGGTTCGTAATTTTACCCGGAGTTTTACTTGGGTTCGTAATTTTACCCGGAGTTTTACTTGGGTTCGTAATTTTACCCGGAGTTTTAGTTGGGTTCGTAATTTTACCCGGAGTTTTAGTTGGGTTCGTAATTTTACCCGGGCTTTTTAGTTGGGTTCGTATTTTTTACCCGGACTTTTAGTTGGGTTCGTAATTTTACCCGGAGTTTTAGTTGGGTTCGAATTTTTTATCCGGAGTTTTAGTTGGGTTCGTATTTTTTACCCGGAGTTTTAGCTGGGTTCGTATTTTTACCCGGAGTTTTAGTTGTGTTGGTAATTTTACCCGGAGTTTTAGTTGGGTTCATATTTTTTACCCGGAGTTTTAGTTGGGTTCGTATTTTTACCCGGAGTTTTAGTTGGGTTCGTATTTTTACCCGGAGTTTTAGTTGGGTTCGTATTTTTTACCCGGACTTTTTAGTTGGGTTCGTATTTTTTACCCGGAGTTTTAGTTGGGCTCGTAATTTTACCCGGAGTTTTAGTTGGGTTCGTAATTTAACCCGGACTTTTTAGTTGTGTTGGTAATTTTACCCGGAGTTTTAGTTGGGTTCATATTTTTTATCGGACTTTTTAGTTGGGGTCGTATTTTTTACCCGGAGTTTTAGTTGGGTTCGTACTTTTTACCCGGAGTTTTAGTTGGGTTCGTATTTCTACCCGGAGTTTTAGTTGGGTTCGTATTTTTACCCGGAGTTTTAGTTGGGTTCGTATTTTTTACCCGGACTTTTTAGTTGGGTTCGTATCTTTTACCCGGACTTTTAGTTGGGTTCGTAATTTTACCCGGAGTTTTAGTTGGGTTCGTAATTTTACCCGGAGTTTTAGTTGAGTTCGTAATTTTACCCGGAGTTTTAGTTGGGTTCGTAATTTTACCCGGACTTTTTAGTTGGGTTCGCAATTTTACCCGGACTTTTTAGTTGGGTTCGTATTTTTTACCCGGAGTTTTAGTTGGGTTCGTAATTTTACCCGGAGTTTTAGTTGGGTTCGTAATTTTACCCGGACTTTTTAGTTGTGTTGGTAATTTTACCCGGAGTTTTAGTTGGGTTCGTATTTTTTACCGGACTTTTTAGTTGGGTTCGTATTTTTTACCCGGAGTTTTAGTTGGGTTCGTATTTTTTACCCGGAGTTTTAGTTGGGTTCGTATTTTTACCCGGAGTTTTAGTTGGGTTCGTATTTTTACCCGGAGTTTTAGTTGGGTACGTATTTTTTACCCGGACTTTTTAGTTGGGTTAGTATTTTTGCCCGGAGTTTTAGTTGAGTTCGTATTTTTTAGCCGGAGTTTTAGTTGTGTTCGTATTTTTTACCCGGAGTTTTAGTTGGGTTCGTATTTTTACCCGGAGTTTTAGTTGTGTTCGTATTTTTACTCGGAGTTTTAGTTGGGTTCGTATTTTTTACCCGGAGTTTTAGTTGGGTTCGTATTTTTACCCGGAGTTTTAGTTGGGTTCGTAATTTTACCCGAACTTTTGAGTTGGGTTCGAATTTTTTACCCGGACTTTTAATTGGGTTCATAATTTTACCCGGAGTTTTAGTTGGGTTCGTAATTTTACCCGGACTTTTTAGTTGGGTTCGTATTTTTTACCCGGACTTTTAGTTGGGTTCGTAATTTTACCCGGAGTTTTAGTTGGGTTCGTAATTTTACCCGGAGTTTTAGTTGGGTTCGTAATTTTACCCGGAGTCTTGAGTTAATAGTTGGGTTCGTATTTTTACCCGGACTTTTAGTTGGGTTCGTAATTTTACCCGGAGTTTTAGTTGGGTTCGTAATTTTACCCGGAGTTTTAGTTGGGTTCGTAATTTTACCCGGAGTTTTACTTGGGTTCGTAATTTTACCCGGAGTTTTACTTGGGTTCGTAATTTTACCCGGAGTTTTAGTTGGGTTCGTAATTTTACCCGGAGTTTTAGTTGGGTTCGTAATTTTACCCGGGCTTTTTAGTTGGGTTCGTATTTTTTACCCGGACTTTTAGTTGGGTTCGTAATTTTACCCGGAGTTTTATTTGGGTTCGAATTTTTTATCCAGAGTTTTAGTTGGGTTCGTATTTTTTACCCGGAGTTTTAGTTGGGTTCGTATTTTTACCCGGAGTTTTAGTTGTGTTGGTAATTTTACCAGGAGTTTTAGTTGGGTTCGTAATTTTACCCGGAGTTTTAGTTGGGTTCGTAATTTTACCCGGACTTTTTAGTTGGGTTCGAATTTTTTACCCGGACTTTTAGTTGGGTTCATAATTTTACCCGGAGTTTTAGTTGGGTTCGTAATTTTACCCGGACTTTTTAGTTGGGTTCGTATTTTTTACCCGGACTTTTAGTTGGGTTCGTAATTTTACCCGGAGTTTTAGTTGGGTTCGTAATTTTACCCGGAGTTTTAGTTGGTTTCGTAATTTTACCCGGAGTCTTGAGTTAATAGTTGGGTTCGTATTTTTACCCGGACTTTTAGTTGGGTTCGTAATTTTACCCGGAGTTTTAGTTGGGTTCGTAATTTTACCCGGAGTTTTAGTTGGGTTCGTAATTTTACCCGGACTTTTTAGTTGGGTTCGTATTTTTTACCCGGACTTTTAGTTGGGTTCGTAATTTTACCCGGAGTTTTAGTTGGGTTCGTAATTTTACCCGGAGTTTTAGTTGGGTTCGTAATTTTACCCGGACTTTTTAGTTGGGTTCGTATTTTTTACCCGGACTTTTAGTTGGGTTCGTAATTTTACCCGGACTTTTTAGTTGGGTTCGCAATTTTACCCGGACTTTTTAGTTGGGTTCGTATTTTTTACCCGGAGTTTTAGTTGGGTTCGTAATTTTACCCGGAGTTTTAGTTGGGTTCGTAATTTTACCCGGACTTTTTAGTTGTGTTGGTAATTTTACCCGGAGTTTTAGTTGGGTTCATATTTTTTACCGGACTTTTTAGTTGGGTTCGTATTTTTTACCCGGAGTTTTAGTTGGGTTCATATTTTTTACCCGGAGTTTTAGTTGGGTTCGTATTTTTACCCGGAGTTTTAGTTGGGTTCGTATTTTTACCCGGAGTTTTAGTTGGGTTCGTATTTTTTACCCGGACTTTTTAGTTGGGTTAGTATTTTTGCCCGGAGTTTTAATTGGGTTCGTATTTTTTAGCCGGAGTTTTAGTTGGGTTCGTATTTTTTACCCGGAGTTTTAGTTGGGTTCGTATTTTTACCCGGAGTTTTAGTTGGGTTCGTATTTTTACTCGGAGTTTTAGTTGGGTTCGTATTTTTTACCCGGAGTTTTAGTTGGGTTCGTCTTTTTACCCGGAGTTTTAGTTGGGTTCGTAATTTTACCCGGACTTTTTAGTTGGGTTCGAATTTTTTACCCGGACTTTTAATTGGGTTCATAATTTTACCCGGGGTTTTGGTTGGGTTCGTAGTTTTACCCGGACTTTTTAGTTGGGTTCGTATTTTTTACCCGCACTTTTAGTTGGGTTCGTAATTTTACCCGGAGTTTTAGTTGGGTTCGTAATTTTACCCGGAGTTTTAGTTGGGTTCGTAATTTTACCCGGAGTCTTGAGTTAATAGTTGGGTTCGTATTTTTTACCCGGAGTTTTAGTTGGGTTCATATTTTTTACCCGGAGTTTTAGTTTGGTTCGTATTTTTACCCGGAGTTTTAGTTGGGTTCGTATTTTTACCCGGAGTTTTAGTTGGGTTCGTATTTTTTACCCGGACTTTTTAGTTGGGTTAGTATTTTTGCCCGGAGTTTTAATTGGGTTCGTATTTTTTACCCGGAGTGTTAGTTGGGTTCGTATTTTTTACCAGGAGTTTTAGTTGGGTTCGTATTTTTACCCGGAGTTTTAGTTGGGTTCGTATTTTTACTCGGAGTTTTAGTTGGGTTCGTATTTTTTACCCGGAGTTTTAGTTGGGTTCGTATTTTTACCCGGAGTATTAGTTGGGTTCGTAATTTTACCCGGACTTTTTAGTTGATTTCGAATTTTTTACCCGGACTTTTAATTGGGTTCATAATTTTACCCGGAGTTTTGGTTGGGTTCGTAATTTTACCCGGACTTTTTAGTTGGGTTCGTATTTTTTACCCGCACTTTTAGTTGGGTTCGTAATTTTACCCGGAGTTTTAGTTGGGTTCGTAATTTTACCCGGAGTTTTAGTTGGGTTCGTAATTTTACCCGGAGTCTTGAGTTAATAGTTGGGTTCGTATTTTTACCCGGACTTTTAGTTGGGTTCGTAATTTTACCCGGAGTTTTAGTTGGGTTCGTAATTTTACCCGGAGTTTTACTTGGGTTCGTAATTTTACCCGGAGTTTTACTTGGGTTCGTAATTTTACCCGGAGTTTTAGTTGGGTTCGTAATTTTACCCGGAGTTTTAGTTGGGTTCGTAATTTTACCCGGGCTTTTTAGTTGGGTTCGTATTTTTTACCCGGACTTTTAGTTGGGTTCGTAATTTTACCCGGAGTTTTAGTTGGGTTCGTAATTTTACCCGGAGTTTTAGTTGAGTTCGTAATTTTACCCGGAGTTTTAGTTGGGTTCGTAATTTTACCCGGACTTTTTAGTTGGGTTCGTAATTTTACCCGGACTTTTTAGTTGGGTTCGTATTTTTTACCCGGAGTTTTAGTTGGGTTCGTAATTTTACCCGGAGTTTTAGTTGGGTTCGTAATTTTACCCGGACTTTTTAGTTGGGTTCGTATTTTTTACCCGGACTTTTAGTTGGGTTCGTAATTTTACCCGGAGTTTTAGTTGGGTACGAATTTTTTACCCCGAGTTTTAGTTGGGTTCGTATTTTTTACCCGGAGTTTTAGTTGGGTTCGTATTTTTACCCGGAGTTTTAGTTGTGTTGGTAATTTTACCCGGAGTTTTAGTTGGGTTCATATTTTTTACCCGGAGTTTTAGTTGGGTTCGTATTTTTACCCGGAGTTTTAGTTGGGTTCGTATTTTTACCCGGAGTTTTAGTTGGGTTCGTATTTTTACCCGGAGTTTTAGTTGGGTTCGTAATTTTACCCGGAGTTTTAGTTGGGTACGAATTTTTTACCCGGAGTTTTAGTTGGGTTCATATTTTTTACCCGCACTTTTAGTTGGGTTCGTAATTTTACCCGGAGTTTTAGTTGGGTTCGTAATTTTACCCGGAGTTTTAGTTGGGTTCGTAATTTTACCCGGAGTCTTGAGTTAATAGTTGGGTTCGTATTTTTTACCCGGAGTTTTAGTTGGGTTCATATTTTTTACCCGGAGTTTTAGTTTGGTTCGTATTTTTACCCGGAGTTTTAGTTGGGTTCGTATTTTTACCCGGAGTTTTAGTTGGGTTCGTATTTTTTACCCGGACTTTTTAGTTGGGTTAGTATTTTTGCCCGGAGTTTTAATTGGGTTCGTATTTTTTACCCGGAGTTTTAGTTGGGTTCGTATTTTTTACCAGGAGTTTTAGTTGGGTTCGTATTTTTACGCGGAGTTTTAGTTGGGTTCGTATTTTTACTCGGAGTTTTAGTTGGGTTCGTATTTTTTACCCGGAGTTTTAGTTGGGTTCGTATTTTTACCCGGAGTATTAGTTGGGTTCGTAATTTTACCCGGACTTTTTAGTTGATTTCGAATTTTTTACCCGGACTTTTAATTGGGTTCATAATTTTACCCGGAGTTTTGGTTGGGTTCGTAATTTTACCCGGACTTTTTAGTTGGGTTCGTATTTTTTACCCGCACTTTTAGGTGGGTTCGTAATTTTACCCGGAGTTTTAGTTGGGTTCGTAATTTTACCCGGAGTTTTAGTTGGGTTCGTAATTTTACCCGGAGTCTTGAGTTAATAGTTGGGTTCGTATTTTTACCCGGACTTTTAGTTGGGTTCGTAATTTTACCCGGAGTTTTAGTTGGGTTCGTAATTTTACCCGGAGTTTTACTTGGGTTCGTAATTTTACCCGGAGTTTTACTTGGGTTCGTAATTTTACCCGGAGTTTTAGTTGGGTTCGTAATTTTACCCGGAGTTTTAGTTGGGTTCGTAATTTTACCCGGGCTTTTTAGTTGGGTTCGTATTTTTTACCCGGACTTTTAGTTGGGTTCGTAATTTTACCCGGAGTTTTAGTTGGGTTCGTAATTTTACCCGGAGTTTTAGTTGAGTTCGTAATTTTACCCGGAGTTTTAGTTGGGTTCGTAATTTTACCCGGACTTTTTAGTTGGGTTCGTAATTTTACCCGGACTTTTTAGTTGGGTTCGTATTTTTTACCCGGAGTTTTAGTTGGGTTCGTAATTTTACCCGGAGTTTTAGTTGGGTTCGTAATTTTACCCGGACTTTTTAGTTGGGTTCGTATTTTTTACCCGGACTTTTAGTTGGGTTCGTAATTTTACCCGGAGTTTTAGTTGGGTACGAATTTTTTACCCGGAGTTTTAGTTGGGTTCGTATTTTTTACCCGGAGTTTTAGTTGGGTTCGTATTTTTACCCGGAGTTTTAGTTGTGTTGGTAATTTTACCCGGAGTTTTAGTTGGGTTCATATTTTTTACCCGGAGTTTTAGTTGGGTTCGTATTTTTACCCGGAGTTTTAGTTGGGTTCGTATTTTTACCCGGAGTTTTAGTTGGGTTCGTATTTTTACCCGGACTTTTTAGTTGGGTTCGTATTTTTTTACCCGGACTTTTAGTTGGGTTCGTAATTTTACCCGGAGTTTTAGTTGGGTTCGTAATTTTACCCGGAGTTTTAGTTGGGTTCGTAATTTTACCCGGACTTTTTAGTTGGGTTCGAATTTTTTACCCGGACTTTTAGTTGGGTTCATAATTTTACCCGGAGTTTTAGTTGGGTTCGTAATTTTACCCGGACTTTTTAGTTGGGTTCGTATTTTTTACCCGGACTTTTAGTTGGGTTCGTAATTTTACCCGGAGTTTTAGTTGGGTTCGTAATTTTACCCGGAGTTTTAGTTGGTTTCGTAATTTTACCCGGAGTCTTGAGTTAATAGTTGGGTTCGTATTTTTACCCGGACTTTTAGTTGGGTTCGTAATTTTACCCGGAGTTTTAGTTGGGTTCGTAATTTTACCCGGAGTTTTAGTTGGGTTCGTAATTTTACCCGGAGTTTTGGTTGGGTTCGTAATTTTACCCGGAGTCTTGAGTTAATAGTTGGGTTCGTATTTTTACCCGGACTTTTAGTTGGGTTCGTAATTTTACCCGGAGTTTTACTTGGGTTCGTAATTTTACCCGGACTTTTTAGTTGGGGTTCGTATTTTTTACCCGCACTTTTAGTTGGGTTCGTAATTTTACCCGGAGTTTTACTTGGGTTCGTAATTTTACCCGGAGTTTTAGTTGGGTTCGTAATTTTACCCGGAGTTTTAGTTGGGTTCGTAATTTTACCCAGGCTTTTTAGTTGGGTTCGTATTTTTTACCCGGACTTTTAGTTGGGTTCGTAATTTTACCCGGAGTTTTAGTTGGGTTCGTAGTTTTACCCGGAGTTTTAGTTGGGTTCGTAATTTTACCCGGACTTTTTAGTTGGGTTCGTAATTTTACCCGGACTTTTTAGTTGGGTTCGTATTTTTTACCCGGAGTTTTAGTTGGGTTCGTAATTTTACCCGGAGTTTTAGTTGGGTTCGTAATTTTACCCGGACTTTTTAGTTGGGTTCGTATTTTTTACCCGGACTTTTAGTTGGGTTCGTAATTTTACCCGGAGTTTTAGTTGGGTTCGAATTTTTTACCCGGAGTTTTAGTTGGGTTCGTATTTTTTACCCGGAGTTTTAGTTGGGTTCGTATTTTTTACCCGGAGTTTTAGTTGTGTTGGTAATTTTACCCGGAGTTTTAGTTGGGTTCATATTTTTTACCCGGAGTTTTAGTTGGGTTCGTATTTTTACCCGGAGTTTTAGTTGGGTTTGTATTTTTACCCGGAGTTTTTAGTTGGGTTAGTATTTTTGCCCGGAGTTTTAGTTGGGTTCGTATTTTTTAGCCGGAGTTTTAGTTGGGTTCGTATTTTTTACCCGGAGTTTTAGTTGGGTTCGTATTATTACCCGGAGTTTTAGTTGGGTTTGTATTTTTACCCGGAGTTTTAGTTGGGTTCGTATTTTTTACCCGGAGTTTTAGTTGGGTTCGTATTTTTACCCGGACTTTTTAGTTGGGTTCGTATTTTTTACCCGGACTTTTAGTTGGGTTCGTAATTTTACCAGGAGTTTTAGTTGGGTTCGTAATTTTACCCGGAGTTTTAGTTGGGTTCGTAATTTTACCCGGACTTTTTAGTTGGGTTCGAATTTTTTACCCGGACTTTTAGTTGGGTTCATAATTTTACCCGGAGTTTTAGTTGGGTTCGTAATTTTACCCGGACTTTTTAGTTGGGTTCGTATTTTTTACCCGGACTTTTAGTTGGGTTCGTAATTTTACCCGGAGTTTTAGTTGGGTTCGTAATTTTACCCGGAGTTTTAGTTGGTTTCGTAATTTTACCCGGAGTCTTGAGTTAATAGTTGGGTTCGTATTTTTACCCGGACTTTTAGTTGGGTTCGTAATTTTACCCGGAGTTTTAGTTGGGTTCGTAATTTTACCCGGAGTTTTAGTTGGGTTTGTATTTTTTACCCGGAGTTTTAGTTGGGTTCGTATTTTTACCCGGACTTTTTAGTTGGGTTCGTATTTTTTACCCGGACTTTTAGTTGGGTTCGTAATTTTACCAGGAGTTTTAGTTGGGTTCGTAATTTTACCCGGAGTTTTAGTTGGGTTCGTAATTTTACCCGGACTTTTTAGTTGGGTTCGAATTTTTTACCCGGACTTTTAGTTGGGTTCATAATTTTACCCGGAGTTTTAGTTGGGTTCGTAATTTTACCCGGACTTTTTAGTTGGGTTCGTATTTTTTACCCGGACTTTTAGTTGGGTTCGTAATTTTACCCGGAGTTTTAGTTGGGTTCGTAATTTTACCCGGAGTTTTAGTTGGTTTCGTAATTTTACCCGGAGTCTTGAGTTAATAGTTGGGTTCGTATTTTTACCCGGACTTTTAGTTGGGTTCGTA